>BTSX01000150.1:0-22625 GCA_036245825.1 Pristionchus entomophagus
GTCAGTTACAGTAGTCGAAGCCTGGATGCCCAGTACTATTTGTGCCACCGAAAGACTGAGAGTACTTGCAGTAACAGTAGTCGAAGCCTGGATGCCCAGTACTATTTGTGCCACCGAAAGACTGAGAGTACTTGCAGTTACAGTAGTCGAAGCCTGGATGCCCAGTACTATTTGTGCCACCGAAAGACTGAGAGTACTTGCAGTAACAGTAGTCGAAGCCTGGATGCCCAGTACTATTTGTGCCACAAAAAGACTGAGAGTACTTGCAGTTACAGTAGTCGAAGCCTGGATGCCCAGTACTATTTGTGCCACCGAAAGACTGAGAGTACTTGCAGTTACAGTAGCCGAAGCCTGGATACCCAGGGCTGGAAAATTTCGATAAGGGAAAAGGTCATTTTCGAATCAGATTCCGAAGCCTGGATGCCCAGTACTATTTGTGCCACCGAAAGACTGAGAGTACTTGCAGTTACAGTAGTCGAAGCCTGGATGCCCAGTACTATTTGTGCCACCGAAAGACTGAGAGTACTTGCAGTTACAGTAGTCGAAGCCTGGATGCCCAGTACTATTTGTGCCACCGAAAGACTGAGAGTACTTGCAGTAACAGTAGTCGAAGCCTGGATGCCCAGTACTATTTGTGCCACAAAAAGACTGAGAGTACTTGCAGTTACAGTAGTCGAAGCCTGGATGCCCAGTACTATTTGTGCCACCGAAAGACTGAGAGTACTTGCAGTTACAGTAGCCGAAGCCTGGATACCCAGGGCTGGAAAATTTCGATAAGGGAAAAGGTCATTTTCGAATCAGATTCCGAAGCCTGGATGCCCAGTTACTATTTGTGCCACCGAAAGACTGAGAGTACTTGCAGTTACAGTAGTCGAAGCCTGGATGCCCAGTACTATTTGTGCCACCGAAAGACTGAGAGTACTTGCAGTTACAGTAGTCGAAGCCTGGATGCCCAGTACTATTTGTGCCACCGAAAGACTGAGAGTACTTGCAGTAACAGTAGTCGAAGCCTGGATGCCCAGTACTATTTGTGCCACCGAAAGACTGAGAGTACTTGCAGTTACAGTAGTCGAAGCCTGGATGCCCAGTACTATTTGTGCCACCGAAAGACTGAGAGTACTTGCAGTAACAGTAGTCGAAGCCTGGATGCCCAGTACTATTTGTGCCACCGAAAGACTGAGAGTACTTGCAGTAACAGTAGTCGAAGCCTGGATGCCCAGTACTATTTGTGCCACCGAAAGACTGAGAGTACTTGCGGTTACAGTAGGCTTGGCTGCAGGCGAAATCCCATTTCGCCTGCAGCTATTTAGGTTTGGGTTTGGGGTTTTTGGCTGTAAAAATCTTTTTTATATACCAGGGAATCCGTAACTTTGCTCCCTATGGAGTCTAAGCTCTAAATCCTTTTCCGAATGCTTTTGCATCGCGAGCTGAGTCGAATGCGCTATTGACCTAAGGTCTAACTTAACCCTAAGTACCTTAACTTAAGGTCACATTTCGTGGCCTAGGCGTCTTTCCGTCACGGGGGCGGTGCCTAGGCGGTGCCTAGTACTGGGTTCTCAAGTGTCACATTGATACTTGGGAAGGTGTAACAGCATACTGTAACCTACAGTACCATAAGGGTTACTGTAACGCTACCGTAACCTAATTAGAACGGTAGATGTCGGATACGGTAGGGGGTTACGGTAGCGCTACTGTAACCTCATTAGAACGTAATTGGATAGTACTGGAGGCCCAGGACTGACTGGAGACCCAGTACTGGAGGCCCAGGACTGACTGGAGACCCAGTACTGGAGGCCCAGGACTGACTGGAGACCCAGTACTGGAGGCCCAGGACTGACTGGAGACCCAGTACTGGAGGCCCAGGACTGACTGGAGACCCAGTACTGGAGGCCCAGGACTGACTGGAGACCCAGTACTGGAGGCGCAGGACTGACTGGAGACCCAGTACTGGAGGCCCAGGACTGACTGGAGACCCAGTACTGGCAGGAGAACCATTACTGACTGGGCAGTCATGCTTACGTGCGACAAGCCTGAACAGCTAGTCCTGGCATTTATTGAGTGGGAGTGACATTTTGAAGTGGGCGGAGTCAGACGCCTCTCCCTCGCCTCCGCCTCCGCCTCCTCATTCATGCGCGTGCGCTCACCTCGGAAGGTGACCCCTCCTCTGCGGTCCTATTTCCCGTTATTATTGTTACTTGATTCATCAGTACTAACGCTACCGTAACCTAATTAGAACTTAATTGAACCTAGCACTGGAGAACCAGTACTGACTGGAGAGGTACGGTAGGGAGTGACATTTCGAAGTGGGCGGAGTCAGACGCCTCTCCCTCGCCTCCGCCTCCGCCTCCTCATTCATGCGCGTGCGCTCACCTCGGAAGCCTGATGGTGAGAATAGAGAAAAAGAATAGGATGGAGATCTAAAGATATTGACAATTGGTTGCAGGCGGATGGCTCGGCGACTCCGATGGCCCTCTTTGCGACAAACGCAGAGGTCCGCGACTTCAACCAGCTGGTTGTAGGGCTTCTACAGCTCAACAGCTGCGTTGTCGTCGCGGAGGACTCGTTCAAGCGCAAAGAGTTCGCAGATAATTGAGATTTGAAAATACATCGCCGTATCATCACTAGATATCCTGAATTTCAGATAGCACCGGAGCAGAATCGAGAAGCAGACGAGGCGACAAGGCGAGACGACGCATCTACCAAGAGGCCGACTACGACGTCTCTCGTCGTCCGGGATCTCGTCGATCTGCAAAGAAGAAGCGGCCGAGAATGGAGAAGATGGCGAGGATGCGAGGAACGAAGACGACACGAACAAGGCAGCCGGATTGGAGCAGAACTTGCTGCTAGCGGAGAATGGTGAGCCAGGACTACCTTGCCAGTACTAGATACTCAGGACTGGTGTACCATGCCTAAACTTCTAAACTTGTCTCATTTAAGGACGTGTGATGCTGCGTCGCAATCTGCATGCCCCTTCTGGACTCGTCAATGGAGCATGTGGAGTGCTGAAGAAGATCGTCATGAGCTCGGACGGAGAGGCCATCGCGCTTCGCGTACTCTTCGACGACCAACAGGAACGACTCCTCGAGAAGGTGCTACATAGCCTAATAGCGTGTCTGTTCAAAGTACATACCAAACCATTGAACAGGTCTCAGCCACGTTCGACATCAGCGACGATCAACAGCAGACTCGGCGCCAGTTCCCGGTCACGATGGCGTTCGGAGCCACGGTGCACAAGGCGCAGGTAAATATGACTTAAAAGATATATAGTGTCTACTCACTGGACGTTCATTCCTGACTATCCAATACTGGAAGCCTAAGCATGGTTGTTCAGGGCTTGACTCTGTCTGGTGTTATCGTCTCGACGAAGCACTTCTTCGCGAGGGCACCCGCACAGGGCTTCGTTGCGCTGTCGCGAGTCCGCACGCTCGACACCCTCTACCTCGTCGATCTGCACCCGGAGAAGCTCATCTGCTGCCGGAGAGCCTGCAGAAGTACAACGAGCTTCGTGCTTCCATCGGACTTCCGCAATTCGACGACCCGATCAAGAGAAGGCGAGCAGCTGCGGAGCAAGAAGATGCCCCTACTGCCGACGGTGGCGTGCCTCCTGCCACTCCAGCTGGTAGACCTACCCCAAGGAGGCGAAATACCACATCGAGTGCACGAGTGCGGATCCCTGTGCGAACACCCACTGCCGAAGGCGAGACACCAACTACAACGAGGCCAAAGAAGAAGAGAGGGAAGAAAGGAGCGGAGGACGAGGAGCGTGGAGACAGTGGCGACGACATGAACGATGAGGAGGTATGAAAAAATTATCTTGACACCCAGTACTGAGTATCTAGGCATGAGCTTCCAAGCCTGGGCCATCAGTCCTGGAGTATAAGTTATTCCCTTACAGTACTTCCCCTCGCCGAAGAAGCGTGCGAAGGCTGCACCGAAGGAGAAGCAACGAGCAGGACTCGAGGACGTCCAAATCGAGCCAGTAAGTCTATCGTTTCTCAAAGTTTGTTATACAATTATCTTTAGGCGCTGACACTGAGAGACTACGGTCACGCTGACTGCTTCATCATCGCCTCCTGTAACCTCATCCACACCATGGCACCTCTGAGGGACGCGATAATCGCAGCAGAACCCATCCTCGAGAGTACATCGACCAATTTTAGAAACAAACAACACTAAAGCCATTGCAGCTGCGGTCTTCTCGGCCAGTTTGCTCCAAGGATGCGTGAGTTGGCAGCGGTGTTGAGGGACGAGAGAACGGACGTCGTGCGGTTGCGAGCAGCAGGAGGATACTCGGATGGAGTAGGAGATGCGAGAGATGTCTTCTTCCCTCTGATGCAGGACTTTGGAGAAATCTACGATGAGGTGAAATATCAGTACTGAGCTCTCAGTAATCCTAGAATGCCAGGCCTGAACATCCAGTGTAACATTCGGAATATTCCAGTACTGCCTCACACAACTCAAGACTACGCTCAAGTGTCCGAACGGCCACGAGCAGACCGACGTCGAGCCAAAGCAGTACAATGTGAGCAAAACTTAGCTGTTATGCAATTTCTTATCGCTCATGTTTGCAGTACTTGCTGGAGGCTCAGAAGTTGCCAGCCGAGTGCACTACCGGAACGATCGATGCACTCTTCAAGAAGAACCTCCTCGCGGACGCTCGCTGCAGTGAATGTGGAACGGCGATGAACCGAGCGGAGGCGGACGTGCAACTCGTGAGTTCTCACCAAAATACATTCGATTACATACATAGGTTCTTCATTGTGAAATTAAGGATGGCCGGTATATCATCGTGGAGATCAATCGAACGGCGTGGGAGAACGGCAGAAGACAGGACCGTACCCTATCGATCACTGGATGCAACGCACAACGAATGCGTGTCCTCGGTGAGCATAATCAATCAGTACTGAGTGACCAAGCCTGGAAAGTCAAGACTGGAGACCTAGGACTGGGAACTTAGGCATGGTAACTCAATGTACACTTGAAGGTCACACCGTGAAGATGGTCGCCTGCATGCAGCACCTCCGGTGGGACAACGGCGACAGTGGACACTACGTCGTGTGGCGAAGAAGCGCTTTTGGACGGTCCGTCGTAGACGATGACAGAGCACCGTACCCGCAGAGGCAACTTCCAAATAAGTTGTCAAACATTCACATCATTGTCTTTGAGAAACTGTAGATAATTATCTGTCTGTGTGTGTGTGTGTGTACATATTCTCAATCAGAAACATTTGCTAATAGAAGTTACTGTTATTGTCGGAATTTCGAATAGTTCGTATTACAGTGTTCTGTTATCGTTGTTCGTGTCATAAATATGACTTATTTAATTCTCTCTTGAAGTCTCAATACTGGCTATCCAGGACTGACTGTCTTATTATTCTGGTACCCTAAGCTAAGACACCTAGTACTGGTGTTTCAAGACATATAGATAAATCATGGCTATCGCCATGATTTATATAAAACTTACGAAACCCGCTAAAAAATGGGGGGTGAAGACGCCAGCCTAGGCCTGTTGCCTAGTTCCACGTCTTTCTCCACGCCGTCAGCCTATGAAGCCTAACTGGGCAGCCTGCGGCTGCCCTATAGAAGACTTTTCCTTGTGCCTGAAGGCACAAAAGAAAAAAAGATAGTCTATTTAGGTTAGTGTTTCGGGACCCTGTAAGCTAAAGAGCTATAAAACTTGGGAAAACCCTGATAGACCGTCGCTGCGCGCCGGAAAGAATCTTATAAAAGCGTAGGAGTGATGAGAAAAAAGCAAGTTGAAAAGTTATAAAAAAAACTTGTAAAAATTCTTCGAACTAAGCCTAAGCCTGAGTGTTCAGTAATGGGGAGTCAGTATTGAACATCCAAGCCTAAGTTTCCAGGGCTGAAAGGTCAAGCCTAAGTTTCCAGGGCTGAAGGGTCAAGCCTAAGTTTCCAGGGCTGAAGGGTCAAGCCTAAGTCTCTAGTACTGCCGAACTGAGCCTAAGCCTAACGGCTAGGCCGAAAAACCAGAAAAGCCACTACGGAAGCTCGAAACTTATAAAACTATAGAAATGCTTTGTAACCCTAAGGCAATCGTCAAGCCTAAACGCCCGAAAAAAAGACTCGGAAGCTCGAAACTTATAAAACTATAGAAATGCTTTGTAACCCTAAGGCAATCGTCAAGCCTAAACGCCCGAAAAAAGACTCTGGAAGCTCGAAACTTATAAAACTATAGAAATGCTTTGTAACCCTAAGGCAATCGTCAAGCCTAAACGCCGAAAAAAGACTGGAAGCTCGAAACTTATAAAACTATAGAAATGCTTTGTAACCCTAATACAATCTACAGGCCCAAACGCCCGAAAAAAGACTCTGGAAGCTCGAAACTTATAAACTATAGCAATGCTTTGTAACCCTAAGGCAATCGTCAAGCCTAAACGCCCGAAAAAAAGACTCTGGAAGCTTGAAACTTATAAAACTATAGAAATGCTTTGTAACCCTAAGGCAATCGTCAAGCCTAAACGCCCGAAAAAAGACTGGAAGCTCGAAACTTATAAAACTATAGAAATGCTTGTAACCCTAATACAATCTACAGGCCCAAACGCCCGAAAAAAGACTCTGGAAGCTCGAAACTTATAAAACTATAGCAATGCTTTGTAACCCTAAGGCAATCGTCAAGCCTAAACGCCCGAAAAAAAGACTCTGGAAGCTTGAAACTTATAAAACTATAGAAATGCTTTGTAACCCTAAGGCAATCGTCAAGCCTAAACGCCCGAAAAAAGACTGGAAGCTCGAAACTTATAAAACTATAGAAATGCTTTGTAACCCTAATACAATCTACAGGCCCAAACGCCCGAAAAAGACTCTGGAAGCTCGAAACTTATAAAACTATAGAAATGCTTTGTAACCCTAAGGCAATCGTCAAGCCTAAACGCCCGAAAAAAGACTCTGGAAGCTCGAAACTTATAAAACTATAGAAATGCTTGTAAGCCTAAGGCAATCGTCAAGCCTAAACGCCCGAAAAAAGACTCTGGAAGCTTGAAACTTATAAAACTATAGAAATGCTTTGTAACCCTAAGGCAATCGTCAAGCCTAAACGCCCGAAAAAAGACTGGAAGCTCGAAACTTATAAAACTATAGAAATGCTCCTAGTTATTCCGCCGCTCTGCGGCGGAAGGTTCTATCCTGACAGCCAAACCTAAATAGGCCCTTTATTCATCTTTTACAGACTTGCGTGATGCTAGCGCCCTTCACCCTTCTAGTACTGATTCGTCAGTACTGAAGCACTGGAGGTCCATTGTTGACCTCAGTTAGAGTGTATAGAGCCTCGAAGTAGCTGATTTGCTCATTGCAGATCGCAACCATGGCTGCGCCAGGTCGTGTGCTCGAAGGTCTCCCCTCGAACGACGAAGTAGCCGCTGAGCGCCTCACCCACGTGCCCCTTGCCTTTCGTCATTACGACACTAACGAGGAGTTCAGGCTAGTCAAATGCAATTAATATTGAAATAAGTCCAGACTTTTCAGATTCGTTCTGAACCAGATGGCAGTTCGGTACGCCAACAATGACTCGAAGATGTCATCAATGTAAGGGACCAAAGATCATCATCAATTACTCTTGTTCATATGAATTGTTGCAGTACCTACTCACTCTCTTCCGATCGGTCGAGGGAAATGCCCGCCTTCGAGGAATCATCTCTACGAAGAATTTTGCTTTGGGTGGTATCCGTTGCTACGGTTAAGCCAGATCATTCAGTTCACCTTGTTCTAATGATAAATACATTCATTCATCAGTACTGGGATATCAGTAATCACAATTCATTACTGACCAGCCATGCCTGAACGGCTAGGCTTACTCTTTGGCGCGTCGCATCACGCAAGTCTGTAAAAGATGAATAAAGGGCCTATTTAGGTTTTGGCTGTCAGGATAGAACCTTCCGCCGCAGAGCGGCGGAATAACTAGGAGCATTTCTATAGTTTTATAAGTTTCGAGCTTCCAGTCTTTTTTCGGGCGTTTAGGCTTGACGATTGCCTTAGGGTTACAAAGCATTTCTATAGTTTTATAAGTTTCAAGCTTCCAGAGTCTTTTTTCGGGCGTTTAGGCTTGACGATTGCCTAGGCTTACAAAGCATTTCTATAGTTTTATAAGTTTCGAGCTTCCAGAGTCTTTTTTCGGGCGTTTAGGCTTGACGATTGCCTTAGGGTTACAAAGCATTTCTATAGTTTTATAAGTTTCGAGCTTCCAGAGTCTTTTTTCGGGCGTTTGGGCCTGTAGATTGTATTAGGGTTACAAAGCATTTCTATAGTTTTATAAGTTTCGAGCTTCCAGTCTTTTTTCGGGCGTTTAGGCTTGACGATTGCCTTAGGGTTACAAAGCATTTCTATAGTTTTATAAGTTTCAAGCTTCCAGAGTCTTTTTTTCGGGCGTTTAGGCTTGACGATTGCCTTAGGGTTACAAAGCATTGCTATAGTTTTATAAGTTTCGAGCTTCCAGAGTCTTTTTTCGGGCGTTTGGGCCTGTAGATTGTATTAGGGTTACAAGCATTTCTATAGTTTTATAAGTTTCGAGCTTCCAGTCTTTTTTCGGGCGTTTAGGCTTGACGATTGCCTTAGGGTTACAAAGCATTTCTATAGTTTTATAAGTTTCAAGCTTCAGAGTCTTTTTTTCGGGCGTTTAGGCTTGACGATTGCCTTAGGGTTACAAAGCATTGCTATAGTTTTTATAAGTTTCGAGCTTCCAGAGTCTTTTTCGGGCGTTTGGGCCTGTAGATTGTATTAGGGTTACAAAGCATTTCTATAGTTTTATAAGTTTCGAGCTTCCAGTCTTTTTTCGGGCGTTTAGGCTTGACGATTGCCTTAGGGTTACAAAGCATTTCTATAGTTTTATAAGTTTCGAGCTTCCAGAGTCTTTTTTCGGGCGTTTAGGCTTGACGATTGCCTTAGGGTTACAAAGCATTTCTATAGTTTTATAAGTTTCGAGCTTCCGAGTCTTTTTTCGGGCGTTTAGGCTTGACGATTGCCTTAGGGTTACAAAGCATTTCTATAGTTTTATAAGTTTCGAGCTTCCGTAGTGGCTTTTCTGGTTTTTCGGCCTAGCCGTTAGGCTTAGGCTCAGTTCGGCAGTACTAGAGACTTAGGCTTGACCCTTCAGCCCTGGAAACTTAGGCTTGACCCTTCAGCCCTGGAAACTTAGGCTTGACCTTTCAGCCCTGGAAACTTAGGCTTGGATGTTCAATACTGACTCCCCATTACTGAACACTCAGGCTTAGGCTTAGTTCGAAGAATTTTTACAAGTTTTTTTTATAACTTTTCAACTTGCTTTTTTCTCATCACTCCTACGCTTTTATAAGATTCTTTCCGGCGCGCAGCGACGGTCTATCAGGGTTTTCCCAAGTTTTATAGCTCTTTAGCTTACAGGGTCCCGAAACACTAACCTAAATAGACTATCTTTTTTTCTTTTGTGCCTTCAGGCACAAGGAAAAGTCTTCTATAGGGCAGCCGCAGGCTGCCCAGTTAGGCTTCATAGGCTGACGGCGTGGAGAAAGACGTGGAACTAGGCAACAGGCCTAGGCTGGCGTCTTCACCCCCCATTTTTTAGCGGGTTAGGCTTAGGCTTGGCTGCAGGCGAAATCCCATTTCGCCTGCAGCTATTTAGGTTTGGGTTTGGGGGTTTTTGGCTGTAAAAATCTTTTTTATATACCAGGGAATCCGTAACTTTGTTCCCTATGGAGTGTTAGCTCTAAATCCTTTTCCGAATGCTTTTGCATCGCGAGCTGAGTCGAATGCGCTATTGACCTAAGGTCTAACTTAACCCTAAGTACCTAACTTAAGGTCACATTTCGTGGCCTAGGCGTCTTTCCGTCACGGGGCGGTGCCTAGGCGGTGCCTAGGCGGTGCCTAGGCGGTGCCTAGGATTACCGGATTCTCAAGTGTCCTGAGGGTTACTGTAACGCTACCGTAACCTAGTTAGAACTGAATAGAACTACTACTGGAGATCTAGTACTGACTGGAGAGGTACAGTAGGGTTACGGTAGGATTACGGTAGGTATTGGCTACGGTAGATGTCGGATACTGTAGGGGCTTACGGTAGCGCTACCGTAATCCCATAAATTGTTGCGTAAAGGCTGCAGTAGCAGTTAGTCGAATCCTGGGTACCCAGGACTGGAGGATTCCAATACATGAAACGCTTATTTTTAAATCAAAATTCGAAGATTGGATGTCCAGTACTATTTGTAATTCTTACAGTACGTCTGCAGTTACAGTAGCCGAAGCCTGGATGCCCAGTACTATTTGTGCAACCGAAAGACTGAGAGTACTTGCAGTTACAGTAGTCGAAGCCTGGATGCCCAGTACTATTTGTGCCACCGAAAGACTGAGAGTACTTGCAGTTACAGTAGTCGAAGCCTGGATGCCCAGTACTATTTGTGCCACCGAAAGACTGAGAGTACTTGCAGTTACAGTAGTCGAAGCCTGGATGCCCAGTACTATTTGTGCCACCGAAAGACTGAGAGTACTTGCAGTTACAGTAGTCGAAGCCTGGATGCCCAGTACTATTTGTGCCACCGAAAGACTGAGAGTACTTGCAGTAACAGTAGTCGAAGCCTGGATGCCCAGTACTATTTGTGCCACCGAAAGACTGAGAGTACTTGCAGTTACAGTAGTCGAAGCCTGGATGCCCAGTACTATTTGTGCCACCGAAAGACTGAGAGTACTTGCAGTAACAGTAGTCGAAGCCTGGATGCCCAGTACTATTTGTGCCACAAAAAGACTGAGAGTACTTGCAGTTACAGTAGTCGAAGCCTGGATGCCCAGTACTATTTGTGCCACCGAAAGACTGAGAGTACTTGCAGTTACAGTAGCCGAAGCCTGGATACCCAGGGCTGGAAAATTTCGATAAGGGAAAAGGTCATTTTCGAATCAGATTCCGAAGCCTGGATGCCCAGTACTATTTGTGCCACCGAAAGACTGAGAGTACTTGCAGTTACAGTAGTCGAAGCCTGGATGCCCAGTACTATTTGTGCCACCGAAAGACTGAGAGTACTTGCAGTTACAGTAGTCGAAGCCTGGATGCCCAGTACTATTTGTGCCACCGAAAGACTGAGAGTACTTGCAGTAACAGTAGTCGAAGCCTGGATGCCCAGTACTATTTGTGCCACAAAAAGACTGAGAGTACTTGCAGTTACAGTAGTCGAAGCCTGGATGCCCAGTACTATTTGTGCCACCGAAAGACTGAGAGTACTTGCAGTTACAGTAGCCGAAGCCTGGATACCCAGGGCTGGAAAATTTCGATAAGGGAAAAGGTCATTTTCGAATCAGATTCCGAAGCCTGGATGCCCAGTACTATTTGTGCCACCGAAAGACTGAGAGTACTTGCAGTTACAGTAGTCGAAGCCTGGATGCCCAGTACTATTTGTGCCACCGAAAGACTGAGAGTACTTGCAGTTACAGTAGTCGAAGCCTGGATGCCCAGTACTATTTGTGCCACCGAAAGACTGAGAGTACTTGCAGTAACAGTAGTCGAAGCCTGGATGCCCAGTACTATTTGTGCCACCGAAAGACTGAGAGTACTTGCAGTTACAGTAGTCGAAGCCTGGATGCCCAGTACTATTTGTGCCACCGAAAGACTGAGAGTACTTGCAGTAACAGTAGTCGAAGCCTGGATGCCCAGTACTATTTGTGCCACCGAAAGACTGAGAGTACTTGCAGTAACAGTAGTCGAAGCCTGGATGCCAGTACTATTTGTGCCACCGAAAGACTGAGAGTACTTGCGGTTACAGTAGGCTTGGCTGCAGGCGAAATCCCATTTCGCCTGCAGCTATTTAGGTTTGGGTTTGGGGGTTTTTGGCTGTAAAAATCTTTTTTATATACCAGGGAATCCGTAACTTTGCTCCCTATGGAGTCTAAGCTCTAAATCCTTTCCGAATGCTTTTGCATCGCGAGCTGAGTCGAATGCGCTATTGACCTAAGGTCTAACTTAACCCTAAGTACCTTAACTTAAGGTCACATTTCGTGGCCTAGGCGTCTTTCCGTCACGGGGGCGGTGCCTAGGCGGTGCCTAGTACTGGGTTCTCAAGTGTCACATTGATACTTGGGAAGGTGTAACAGCATACTGTAACCTACAGTACCATAAGGGTTACTGTAACGCTACCGTAACCTAATTAGAACGGTAGATGTCGGATACGGTAGGGGGTTACGGTAGCGCTACTGTAACCTCATTAGAACGTAATTGGATAGTACTGGAGGCCCAGGACTGACTGGAGACCCAGTACTGGAGGCCCAGGACTGACTGGAGACCCAGTACTGGAGGCCCAGGACTGACTGGAGACCCAGTACTGGAGGCCCAGGACTGACTGGAGACCCAGTACTGGAGGCCCAGGACTGACTGGAGACCCAGTACTGGAGGCCCAGGACTGACTGGAGACCCAGTACTGGAGGCGCAGGACTGACTGGAGACCCAGTACTGGAGGCCCAGGACTGACTGGAGACCCAGTACTGGCAGGAGAACCATTACTGACTGGGCAGTCATGCTTACGTGCGACAAGCCTGAACAGCTAGTCCTGGCATTTATTGAGTGGGAGTGACATTTTGAAGTGGGCGGAGTCAGACGCCTCTCCCTCGCCTCCGCCTCCGCCTCCTCATTCATGCGCGTGCGCTCACCTCGGAAGGTGACCCCTCCTCTGCGGTCCTATTTCCCGTTATTATTGTTACTTGATTCATCAGTACTAACGCTACCGTAACCTAATTAGAACTTAATTGAACCTAGCACTGGAGAACCAGTACTGACTGGAGAGGTACGGTAGGGAGTGACATTTCGAAGTGGGCGGAGTCAGACGCCTCTCCCTCGCCTCCGCCTCCGCCTCCTCATTCATGCGCGTGCGCTCACCTCGGAAGCCTGATGGTGAGAATAGAGAAAAAGAATAGGATGGAGATCTAAAGATATTGACAATTGGTTGCAGGCGGATGGCTCGGCGACTCCGATGGCCCTCTTTGCGACAAACGCAGAGGTCCGCGACTTCAACCAGCTGGTTGTAGGGCTTCTACAGCTCAACAGCTGCGTTGTCGTCGCGGAGGACTCGTTCAAGCGCAAAGAGTTCGCAGATAATTGAGATTTGAAAATACATCGCCGTATCATCACTAGATATCCTGAATTTCAGATAGCACCGGAGCAGAATCGAGAAGCAGACGAGGCGACAAGGCGAGACGACGCATCTACCAAGAGGCCGACTACGACGTCTCTCGTCGTCCGGGATCTCGTCGATCTGCAAAGAAGAAGCGGCCCGAGAATGGAGAAGATGGCGAGGATGCGAGGAACGAAGACGACACGAACAAGGCAGCCGGATTGGAGCAGAACTTGCTGCTAGCGGAGAATGGTGAGCCAGGACTACCTTGCCAGTACTAGATACTCAGGACTGGTGTACCATGCCTAAACTTCTAAACTTGTCTCATTTAAGGACGTGTGATGCTGCGTCGCAATCTGCATGCCCCTTCTGGACTCGTCAATGGAGCATGTGGAGTGCTGAAGAAGATCGTCATGAGCTCGGACGGAGAGGCCATCGCGCTTCGCGTACTCTTCGACGACCAACAGGAACGACTCCTCGAGAAGGTGCTACATAGCCTAATAGCGTGTCTGTTCAAAGTACATACCAAACCATTGAACAGGTCTCAGCCACGTTCGACATCAGCGACGATCAACAGCAGACTCGGCGCCAGTTCCCGGTCACGATGGCGTTCGGAGCCACGGTGCACAAGGCGCAGGTAAATATGACTTAAAAGATATATAGTGTCTACTCACTGGACGTTCATTCCTGACTATCCAATACTGGAAGCCTAAGCATGGTTGTTCAGGGCTTGACTCTGTCTGGTGTTATCGTCTCGACGAAGCACTTCTTCGCGAGGGCACCCGCACAGGGCTTCGTTGCGCTGTCGCGAGTCCGCACGCTCGACACCCTCTACCTCGTCGATCTGCACCCGGAGAAGCTCATCTGCTGCCGGAGAGCCCTGCAGAAGTACAACGAGCTTCGTGCTTCCATCGGACTTCCGCAATTCGACGACCCGATCAAGAGAAGGCGAGCAGCTGCGGAGCAAGAAGATGCCCCTACTGCCGACGGTGGCGTGCCTCCTGCCACTCCAGCTGGTAGACCTACCCCAAGGAGGCGAAATACCACATCGAGTGCACGAGTGCGGATCCCTGTGCGAACACCCACTGCCGAAGGCGAGACACCAACTACAACGAGGCCAAAGAAGAAGAGAGGGAAGAAAGGAGCGGAGGACGAGGAGCGTGGAGACAGTGGCGACGACATGAACGATGAGGAGGTATGAAAAAATTATCTTGACACCCAGTACTGAGTATCTAGGCATGAGCTTCCAAGCCTGGGCCATCAGTCCTGGAGTATAAGTTATTCCCTTACAGTACTTCCCCTCGCCGAAGAAGCGTGCGAAGGCTGCACCGAAGGAGAAGCAACGAGCAGGACTCGAGGACGTCCAAATCGAGCCAGTAAGTCTATCGTTTCTCAAAGTTTGTTATACAATTATCTTTAGGCGCTGACACTGAGAGACTACGGTCACGCTGACTGCTTCATCATCGCCTCCTGTAACCTCATCCACACCATGGCACCTCTGAGGGACGCGATAATCGCAGCAGAACCCATCCTCGAGAGTACATCGACCAATTTTAGAAACAAACAACACTAAAGCCATTGCAGCTGCCGGTCTTCTCGGCCAGTTTGCTCCAAGGATGCGTGAGTTGGCAGCGGTGTTGAGGGACGAGAGAACGGACGTCGTGCGGTTGCGAGCAGCAGGAGGATACTCGGATGGAGTAGGAGATGCGAGAGATGTCTTCTTCCCTCTGATGCAGGACTTTGGAGAAATCTACGATGAGGTGAAATATCAGTACTGAGCTCTCAGTAATCCTAGAATGCCAGGCCTGAACATCCAGTGTAACATTCGGAATATTCCAGTACTGCCTCACACAACTCAAGACTACGCTCAAGTGTCCGAACGGCCACGAGCAGACCGACGTCGAGCCAAAGCAGTACAATGTGAGCAAAACTTAGCTGTTATGCAATTTCTTATCGCTCATGTTTGCAGTACTTGCTGGAGGCTCAGAAGTTGCCAGCCGAGTGCACTACCGGAACGATCGATGCACTCTTCAAGAAGAACCTCCTCGCGGACGCTCGCTGCAGTGAATGTGGAACGGCGATGAACCGAGCGGAGGCGGACGTGCAACTCGTGAGTTCTCACCAAAATACATTCGATTACATACATAGGTTCTTCATTGTGAAATTAAGGATGGCCGGTATATCATCGTGGAGATCAATCGAACGGCGTGGGAGAACGGCAGAAGACAGGACCGTACCCTATCGATCACTGGATGCAACGCACAACGAATGCGTGTCCTCGGTGAGCATAATCAATCAGTACTGAGTGACCAAGCCTGGAAAGTCAAGACTGGAGACCTAGGACTGGGAACTTAGGCATGGTAACTCAATGTACACTTGAAGGTCACACCGTGAAGATGGTCGCCTGCATGCAGCACCTCCGGTGGGACAACGGCGACAGTGGACACTACGTCGTGTGGCGAAGAAGCGCTTTTGGACGGTCCGTCGTAGACGATGACAGAGCACCGTACCCGCAGAGGCAACTTCCAAATAAGTTGTCAAACATTCACATCATTGTCTTTGAGAAACTGTAGATAATTATCTGTCTGTGTGTGTGTGTGTGTACATATTCTCAATCAGAAACATTTGCTAATAGAAGTTACTGTTATTGTCGGAATTTCGAATAGTTCGTATTACAGTGTTCTTGTTATCGTTGTTCGTGTCATAAATATGACTTATTTAATTCTCTCTTGAAGTCTCAATACTGGCTATCCAGGACTGACTGTCTTATTATTCCTGGTACCCTAAGCTAAGACACCTAGTACTGGTGTTTCAAGACATATAGATAAATCATGGCTATCGCCATGATTTATATAAAACTTACGAAACCCGCTAAAAAATGGGGGGTGAAGACGCCAGCCTAGGCCTGTTGCCTAGTTCCACGTCTTTCTCCACGCCGTCAGCCTATGAAGCCTAACTGGGCAGCCTGCGGCTGCCCTATAGAAGACTTTTCCTTGTGCCTGAAGGCACAAAAGAAAAAAAGATAGTCTATTTAGGTTAGTGTTTCGGGACCCTGTAAGCTAAAGAGCTATAAAACTTGGGAAAACCCTGATAGACCGTCGCTGCGCGCCGGAAAGAATCTTATAAAAGCGTAGGAGTGATGAGAAAAAAGCAAGTTGAAAAGTTATAAAAAAAACTTGTAAAAATTCTTCGAACTAAGCCTAAGCCTGAGTGTTCAGTAATGGGGAGTCAGTATTGAACATCCAAGCCTAAGTTTCCAGGGCTGAAAGGTCAAGCCTAAGTTTCCAGGGCTGAAGGGTCAAGCCTAAGTTTCCAGGGCTGAAGGGTCAAGCCTAAGTCTCTAGTACTGCCGAACTGAGCCTAAGCCTAACGGCTAGGCCGAAAAACCAGAAAAGCCACTACGGAAGCTCGAAACTTATAAAACTATAGAAATGCTTTGTAACCCTAAGGCAATCGTCAAGCCTAAACGCCCGAAAAAAGACTCGGAAGCTCGAAACTTATAAAAACTATAGAAATGCTTTGTAACCCTAAGGCAATCGTCAAGCCTAAACGCCCGAAAAAAGACTCTGGAAGCTCGAAACTTATAAAACTATAGAAATGCTTTGTAACCCTAAGGCAATCGTCAAGCCTAAACGCCCGAAAAAAGACTGGAAGCTCGAAACTTATAAAACTATAGAAATGCTTTGTAACCCTAATACAATCTACAGGCCCAAACGCCCGAAAAAAGACTCTGGAAGCTCGAAACTTATAAAACTATAGCAATGCTTTGTAACCCTAAGGCAATCGTCAAGCCTAAACGCCCGAAAAAAAGACTCTGGAAGCTTGAAACTTATAAAACTATAGAAATGCTTTGTAACCCTAAGGCAATCGTCAAGCCTAAACGCCCGAAAAAAGACTGGAAGCTCGAAACTTATAAAACTATAGAAATGCTTGTAACCCTAATACAATCTACAGGCCCAAACGCCCGAAAAAAGACTCTGGAAGCTCGAAACTTATAAAACTATAGCAATGCTTTGTAACCCTAAGGCAATCGTCAAGCCTAAACGCCCGAAAAAAAGACTCTGGAAGCTTGAAACTTATAAAACTATAGAAATGCTTTGTAACCCTAAGGCAATCGTCAAGCCTAAACGCCCGAAAAAAGACTGGAAGCTCGAAACTTATAAAACTATAGAAATGCTTTGTAACCCTAATACAATCTACAGGCCCAAACGCCCGAAAAAAGACTCTGGAAGCTCGAAACTTATAAAACTATAGAAATGCTTTGTAACCCTAAGGCAATCGTCAAGCCTAAACGCCCGAAAAAAGACTCTGGAAGCTCGAAACTTATAAAACTATAGAAATGCTTTGTAAGCCTAAGGCAATCGTCAAGCCTAAACGCCCGAAAAAAGACTCTGGAAGCTTGAAACTTATAAAACTATAGAAATGCTTTGTAACCCTAAGGCAATCGTCAAGCCTAAACGCCCGAAAAAAGACTGGAAGCTCGAAACTTATAAAACTATAGAAATGCTCCTAGTTATTCCGCCGCTCTGCGGCGGAAGGTTCTATCCTGACAGCCAAAACCTAAATAGGCCCTTTATTCATCTTTTACAGACTTGCGTGATGCTAGCGCCCTTCACCCTTCTAGTACTGATTCGTCAGTACTGAAGCACTGGAGGTCCATTGTTGACCTCAGTTAGAGTGTATAGAGCCTCGAAGTAGCTGATTTGCTCATTGCAGATCGCAACCATGGCTGCGCCAGGTCGTGTGCTCGAAGGTCTCCCCTCGAACGACGAAGTAGCCGCTGAGCGCCTCACCCACGTGCCCCTTGCCTTTCGTCATTACGACACTAACGAGGAGTTCAGGCTAGTCAAATGCAATTAATATTGAAATAAGTCCAGACTTTTCAGATTCGTTCTGAACCAGATGGCAGTTCGGTACGCCAACAATGACTCGAAGATGTCATCAATGTAAGGGACCAAAGATCATCATCAATTACTCTTGTTCATATGAATTGTTGCAGTACCTACTCACTCTCTTCCGATCGGTCGAGGGAAATGCCCGCCTTCGAGGAATCATCTCTACGAAGAATTTTGCTTTGGTGGTATCCGTTGCTACGGTTAAGCCAGATCATTCAGTTCACCTTGTTCTAATGATAAATACATTCATTCATCAGTACTGGGATATCAGTAATCACAATTCATTACTGACCAGCCATGCCTGAACGGCTAGGCTTACTCTTTGGCGCGTCGCATCACGCAAGTCTGTAAAAGATGAATAAAGGGCCTATTTAGGTTTTGGCTGTCAGGATAGAACCTTCCGCCGCAGAGCGGCGGAATAA
The DNA here is from genome assembly GCA_036245825.1 of Pristionchus entomophagus. Lineage (NCBI taxonomy): Eukaryota > Metazoa > Nematoda > Chromadorea > Rhabditida > Neodiplogasteridae > Pristionchus > Pristionchus entomophagus. The sequence continues at coordinate 18,390 of BTSX01000150.1, forward strand.
CTAGGAGCATTTCTATAGTTTTATAAGTTTCGAGCTTCCAGTCTTTTTTCGGGCGTTTAGGCTTGACGATTGCCTTAGGGTTACAAAGCATTTCTATAGTTTTATAAGTTTCAAGCTTCCAGAGTCTTTTTTCGGGCGTTTAGGCTTGACGATTGCCTTAGGCTTACAAAGCATTTCTATAGTTTTATAAGTTTCGAGCTTCCAGAGTCTTTTTTCGGGCGTTTAGGCTTGACGATTGCCTTAGGGTTACAAAGCATTTCTATAGTTTTATAAGTTTCGAGCTTCCAGAGTCTTTTTTCGGGCGTTTGGGCCTGTAGATTGTATTAGGGTTACAAAGCATTTCTATAGTTTTATAAGTTTCGAGCTTCCAGTCTTTTTTCGGGCGTTTAGGCTTGACGATTGCCTTAGGGTTACAAAGCATTTCTATAGTTTTATAAGTTTCAAGCTTCCAGAGTCTTTTTTTCGGGCGTTTAGGCTTGACGATTGCCTTAGGGTTACAAAGCATTGCTATAGTTTTATAAGTTTCGAGCTTCCAGAGTCTTTTTTCGGGCGTTTGGGCCTGTAGATTGTATTAGGGTTACAAGCATTTCTATAGTTTTATAAGTTTCGAGCTTCCAGTCTTTTTTCGGGCGTTTAGGCTTGACGATTGCCTTAGGGTTACAAAGCATTTCTATAGTTTTATAAGTTTCAAGCTTCCAGAGTCTTTTTTTCGGGCGTTTAGGCTTGACGATTGCCTTAGGGTTACAAAGCATTGCTATAGTTTTATAAGTTTCGAGCTTCCAGAGTCTTTTTTCGGGCGTTTGGGCCTGTAGATTGTATTAGGGTTACAAAGCATTTCTATAGTTTTATAAGTTTCGAGCTTCCAGTCTTTTTTCGGGCGTTTAGGCTTGACGATTGCCTTAGGGTTACAAAGCATTTCTATAGTTTTATAAGTTTCGAGCTTCCAGAGTCTTTTTTCGGGCGTTTAGGCTTGACGATTGCCTTAGGGTTACAAAGCATTCTATAGTTTTATAAGTTTCGAGCTTCCGAGTCTTTTTTCGGGCGTTTAGGCTTGACGATTGCCTTAGGGTTACAAAGCATTTCTATAGTTTTATAAGTTTCGAGCTTCCGTAGTGGCTTTTCTGGTTTTTCGGCCTAGCCGTTAGGCTTAGGCTCAGTTCGGCAGTACTAGAGACTTAGGCTTGACCCTTCAGCCCTGGAAACTTAGGCTTGACCCTTCAGCCCTGGAAACTTAGGCTTGACCTTTCAGCCCTGGAAACTTAGGCTTGGATGTTCAATACTGACTCCCCATTACTGAACACTCAGGCTTAGGCTTAGTTCGAAGAATTTTTACAAGTTTTTTTTATAACTTTTCAACTTGCTTTTTTCTCATCACTCCTACGCTTTTATAAGATTCTTTCCGGCGCGCAGCGACGGTCTATCAGGGTTTTCCCAAGTTTTATAGCTCTTTAGCTTACAGGGTCCCGAAACACTAACCTAAATAGACTATCTTTTTTTCTTTTGTGCCTTCAGGCACAAGGAAAAGTCTTCTATAGGGCAGCCGCAGGCTGCCCAGTTAGGCTTCATAGGCTGACGGCGTGGAGAAAGACGTGGAACTAGGCAACAGGCCTAGGCTGGCGTCTTCACCCCCCATTTTTTAGCGGTTAGGCTTAGGCTTAGGCTTAGGCTTGGCTGCAGGCGAAATCCCATTTCGCCTGCAGCTATTTAGGTTTGGGTTTGGGGGTTTTTGGCTGTAAAAATCTTTTTTATATACCAGGGAATCCGTAACTTTGTTCCCTATGGAGTGTTAGCTCTAAATCCTTTTCCGAATGCTTTTGCATCGCGAGCTGAGTCGAATGCGCTATTGACCTAAGGTCTAACTTAACCCTAAGTACCTTAACTTAAGGTCACATTTCGTGGCCTAGGCGTCTTTCCGTCACGGGGCGGTGCCTAGGCGGTGCCTAGGCGGTGCCTAGGCGGTGCCTAGGATTACCGGATTCTCAAGTGTCCTGAGGGTTACTGTAACGCTACCGTAACCTAGTTAGAACTGAATAGAACTACTACTGGAGATCTAGTACTGACTGGAGAGGTACAGTAGGGTTACGGTAGGATTACGGTAGGTATTGGCTACGGTAGATGTCGGATACTGTAGGGGCTTACGGTAGCGCTACCGTAATCCCATAAATTGTTGCGTAAAGGCTGCAGTAGCAGTTAGTCGAATCCTGGGTACCCAGGACTGGAGGATTCCAATACATGAAACGCTTATTTTTAAATCAAAATTCGAAGATTGGATGTCCAGTACTATTTGTAATTCTTACAGTACGTCTGCAGTTACAGTAGCCGAAGCCTGGATGCCCAGTACTATTTGTGCAACCGAAAGACTGAGAGTACTTGCAGTTACAGTAGTCGAAGCCTGGATGCCCAGTACTATTTGTGCCACCGAAAGACTGAGAGTACTTGCAGTTACAGTAGTCGAAGCCTGGATGCCCAGTACTATTTGTGCCACCGAAAGACTGAGAGTACTTGCAGTTACAGTAGTCGAAGCTGGATGCCCAGTACTATTTGTGCCACCGAAAGACTGAGAGTACTTGCAGTTACAGTAGTCGAAGCCTGGATGCCCAGTACTATTTGTGCCACCGAAAGACTGAGAGTACTTGCAGTAACAGTAGTCGAAGCCTGGATGCCCAGTACTATTTGTGCCACCGAAAGACTGAGAGTACTTGCAGTTACAGTAGTCGAAGCCTGGATGCCAGTACTATTTGTGCCACCGAAAGACTGAGAGTACTTGCAGTAACAGTAGTCGAAGCCTGGATGCCCAGTACTATTTGTGCCACAAAAAGACTGAGAGTACTTGCAGTTACAGTAGTCGAAGCCTGGATGCCCAGTACTATTTGTGCCACCGAAAGACTGAGAGTACTTGCAGTTACAGTAGCCGAAGCCTGGATACCCAGGGCTGGAAAATTTCGATAAGGGAAAAGGTCATTTTCGAATCAGATTCCGAAGCCTGGATGCCCAGTACTATTTGTGCCACCGAAAGACTGAGAGTACTTGCAGTTACAGTAGTCGAAGCCTGGATGCCCAGTACTATTTGTGCCACCGAAAGACTGAGAGTACTTGCAGTTACAGTAGTCGAAGCCTGGATGCCCAGTACTATTTGTGCCACCGAAAGACTGAGAGTACTTGCAGTAACAGTAGTCGAAGCCTGGATGCCCAGTACTATTTGTGCCACAAAAAGACTGAGAGTACTTGCAGTTACAGTAGTCGAAGCCTGGATGCCCAGTACTATTTGTGCCACCGAAAGACTGAGAGTACTTGCAGTTACAGTAGCCGAAGCCTGGATACCCAGGGCTGGAAAATTTCGATAAGGGAAAAGGTCATTTTCGAATCAGATTCCGAAGCCTGGATGCCCAGTACTATTTGTGCCACCGAAAGACTGAGAGTACTTGCAGTTACAGTAGTCGAAGCCTGGATGCCCAGTACTATTTGTGCCACCGAAAGACTGAGAGTACTTGCAGTTACAGTAGTCGAAGCCTGGATGCCCAGTACTATTTGTGCCACCGAAAGACTGAGAGTACTTGCAGTAACAGTAGTCGAAGCCTGGATGCCCAGTACTATTTGTGCCACCGAAAGACTGAGAGTACTTGCAGTTACAGTAGTCGAAGCCTGGATGCCCAGTACTATTTGTGCCACCGAAAGACTGAGAGTACTTGCAGTAACAGTAGTCGAAGCCTGGATGCCCAGTACTATTTGTGCCACCGAAAGACTGAGAGTACTTGCAGTAACAGTAGTCGAAGCCTGGATGCCCAGTACTATTTGTGCACCGAAAGACTGAGAGTACTTGCGGTTACAGTAGGCTTGGCTGCAGGCGAAATCCCATTTCGCCTGCAGCTATTTAGGTTTGGGTTTGGGGGTTTTTGGCTGTAAAAATCTTTTTTATATACCAGGGAATCCGTAACTTTGCTCCCTATGGAGTCTAAGCTCTAAATCCTTTTCCGAATGCTTTTGCATCGCGAGCTGAGTCGAATGCGCTATTGACCTAAGGTCTAACTTAACCCTAAGTACCTTAACTTAAGGTCACATTTCGTGGCCTAGGCGTCTTTCCGTCACGGGGGCGGTGCCTAGGCGGTGCCTAGTACTGGGTTCTCAAGTGTCACATTGATACTTGGGAAGGTGTAACAGCATACTGTAACCTACAGTACCATAAGGGTTACTGTAACGCTACCGTAACCTAATTAGAACGGTAGATGTCGGATACAC
>BTSX01000151.1:0-22619 GCA_036245825.1 Pristionchus entomophagus
GTATGGTCTGTAACAAATGTTGCTGCCATTCATTCTTCGTTTCTTCAAGATATTCCAAAAGTCTTTGATTACTTGTTCTCTCTGCACAGCTTATCAGAAAGTCATAATTTATTCATATGTACGCAATGTATCACAAAGTGAGGGGGGAAGGGGTACTATCTCAATGACAGGGAGAGCAAATCGATTTCATTTCAGCAGAACGATATCGTACTCCAAATAGAGTACACGTTATTTCTATATGTTTGCTATGCAGTAGGGGATAAATATTTCACACTTGGGGTATATTCTTACAAGAAGGTACAACGTTCACTCTATCTATATCAACTTCATCCACTGATAGAGATTAAGGGTTCTGTCACGATTTGAAGAGAGCTTAAATGCAATCACAGTTCCTGATCAAGTTCAACGGGGAGAAAAGCGAGGAGGAAGGCTATGAGGGGGACTAGGAGAGTTGAATGAACACCGAGATAGAATAGATAAGGGTATTCGAGTGAAAGAGTCATCGAGAATGGAGTGGATATAGATGGAAGAAAGACGGAGTGAATGAGTATGGCTACTCTAACCAGATGAGTCAAAGAGACAAGTAGATCATTATTCAAACTTCATGACAAAATGGAAGAATGTTGAAAGAGATGGAGAGACTAAGCACACTACGCGAGTATCAACATATGGGAGACATATATATTCACACACACAAAAAACAAGGGTTTTCAAACCGTCGATTGAACTCTAACATCATCTATTTCCACTATTGAAGAGGCTGGAACACGAACCTGTAATAACACATTTTCCATAGTCATTATAATAATTAAAGGTCAATAACATAAAATTATTGCTCCTTAAGTACAACTGCAGAAGGATATGATATGCAAAATCCAAGATAGAGTTACCTCGATGGGCATTCGGCAGAAGGGACACACTTCCACTTGAAGAGAACACGAGTGACAGAGACCACTGGAATCACTCCATTCGCATATCCCTACCTCCCCCCCCCCTCCCCCCCTCCCCATCTCCCGCCCAACGAACCCGTGGTTGCATGGCTTGAAAATTACATCTGCTCGTTGGGAGCAACAGATTGTGCAAGCGTCTTCAACCAATGTATCGCGAGATAAGAGTTCCATACGACGGCGTCGTGGCAGAATCGTCTGCGTGCAAATAATTGACGTGCGAGTAATTAAAAGTTAAAATGAGAAAAATAAGCTAAAGAGGAAGGGACTATCAATATCAATAATACAAAAAAAAAACATTTTACGTAGAGAATATCAGTCTCTGACCTTCTCTTCCTGAGTTAATCTGGCCCCGCCCTCATTGAATGATATGAATTGGAGTCTGGGAGGATATCGGAAAGGAGAAGCACCGAAGTTGAAGATGCATTGCTCAAATATATTCGCAATTATGATGTCATTCTAATCGAGTTGTTACCTGGAAAGACATGAAACTGGCAGCAGCGAATATTCCATCGTTGGGTGAGAGACGAGAGAAGAAAGAATGAGACGAATCAGAGATATCAATGCCATTCAGAGAGAAGACTATTCGACGACGACGTAGATCAAGGAGACATCCCACTGTGTCACCTCAACACCATACCCTACTCTCCATCCCCCTCCCCTCCCCTCCCTCCCTCCTCTTCCATTGACTCACCCGCTCTCCACGATCTCGGATCATGCTTATGTCCCTTGGCAGCATGCCACACTAACTTCCTGCATCCATCGTATGCAATCGAGTGTTCGTCGTCCCCGATACCGTATCTGTAGAGAGGAGTACTGTACATGGAGATTCCGAATCCATTTAATCATCCAACATGAGGGATGAGACGATTCTCTGCTAGTGACCCGAATGAGTGCAGAGTGGTACCCTTCATGATTGAGGAATCGACTCTTCTTCGTAGCGAATCCAATCTGCATTACTCCCGCTGTCAGAACTCGAGCTTCATAATACCTTAACCGATACAATTAATTATTTAAACCAAAAAAATCTCTATATATATTTATTTATTTTAAACTATATATATATATTTATTTTAAATTAATGTATGATAACGAAAATTCTTTCTCTTTTCGCTTACCAAACATCCTTCCTATCTTGTGGCACCTCGAATGTGCATCTCACTGATTCAAATGAAGAAACGTCACATCGAGCCTGAAGGAAAAGATGTAAACCAATGAATGAGTGGGAGGGGAGGGGCAACTTCACATTGAGTCCATCGGGTCCGATCTTGAGATACTCCGATACATCGGCATGATTGAGCATGGCATTGATATGAGAGACGTCAGTGACCATACACGAGTACGTACGAGTATCATTCACAACTCAATATCATCCATTACAAATGAGATCCAATAATGGATTGACTTACAAATGTTATCGAGTGACCATTGGGCACAGAATGCTACTTGCATCTTGACGGGATTGGACATCATCACGGGGTCACAGATCCATCCTTCCAACATCTAAAGACATATCTACATCACTCATTTATCAAAACAACTCAATCAACTCCGTTTTTAACTCTAGGATAGTGTGCTATCAAGAAAAAGATAAAATGTATACCTCTAGAGGGTTTTGATCTGTCTCGTTGAGTAGTCTCAGAATAGTCAGACGATTCTCAGTTGTTTGAGCCAATTTCTCGAGAGCAATCAATGAGAAGAGAATCACTTCTGCAGGACGATTTTGGTGCTGCGAACAAAAATATTAATTTATTTACAACCAAAACTGTTTTCTCTAGCTTATTAGCAGCTTAATTATTTGATAGCGTAAAACTTACCAGATTGTTGAGTAGATAAGTCATGGTAGATTGAGTGCAGATGGAGGAACAACTCGCTCCCGCCATTTTCTCAGCCAACGATCCTAGTACTATGCACACATTTCTGTGCCATGGAAGAGAATGTGAATGAAAGGGGCAATTGGAGAGATCCAATCGGAAGAGAAGACGAGATACTGCTTCCTGGTAAGCAACAATACATTTAAACAGAGTCTAAGTATAAATCATCAACCACATTGAATTTTCGTCAAAACTCGCTATAGAATCTTAAAAATCAAATAAAACTGACTCTAGCAGGTAACGGGCTCTCGTCCAAGAAAAGAGTGATCACTGCTGGTCCAAGAGCATCTTCATGAGGAATTGTTTCGATCAAACAGCGAACAACCTTAAATTAAATAATTTATGATTCCCTATCGTAAGCGGCAAAAAAAATAACGCCCGCGAGTCTATGACCAACGACTGACCATTTGCCATCCCTCTTCTTTGTCAGCTATCAGATTCAATTTAAGAAGAGATCCTGGTGGTTCTTGATCACTGCAATCTTTTTTTGTGACATGTCTGGCATATCCCGGAGGGTGCACCCCAACATCTCATATTGGGCCAGCTATCCGGAGTGGAGTGGAGCTATCCGGAGTCGGTCACTCATTCCCCCCTCTCTGTCTCCAGGCGTTCGGTCGACCCTCCACCACCCCAGAGTGCTGTTTCAGAATTTGATCTGTTTCTGAAGCATATCCCAATCCGAACTCGTTCGAGCACCCACTCATTCCCCCCTCTCTGTCTCGTATTTGTTAGTCGTCGCGAGCGGTCCTTCTCCATTTCTCTCTGATAGAGAATGGAATCCCTCTAGTTCCCCTCGTCTACTCCATCAACTCAACAAGATCGGAATCCCCATCCAAGCCGGACTCTGGTCACCGTGTGATGGGTATGACCTACTCTGATGTTTGGTCCCTCAGATACCATTCTCGTCGAGTCTCGTTTCGCGATTGATGACTCGAGTTTGGTGGACTCAGTTCTAAAATCACGGGAGCCTTCTTCCGTCATCAACAATGAACACTCTACATCAAGTCCTATCGTCCTGGATGATCGCAACCCTTTCTCCAGCCAATCTCTTGGGTCTGTGAATGGAAAGAAGACCGATCCCTTGACCCCCACCCATACGAAATGATTCTCTCGCGAACGAAGAAGCGACCCGAAACCTATCTGAAACCATCCATCCCCCTCTGGCGTCAACTGCCTGACATGATAAATGTATGTATGTATGTATGTACTGCAATCGCATGTGTGTGAAAACAAAGGGGTACTTTAGGGGACAAGCTCTCCCTCATTACTTTAGGGGACAAGCTCCGCCCACTTTTAGTCTTAGCCCAACACTATGCTGGAAAATGATGACAATTAGTGTCCTTAGTATCCTTAGCGTTACCGTAAGCAACCTTATCCTAAGCCTAAGCAGCCTAAGCAAACGAAAAATGATAGGCAAGTCTAATGAAAGTGGGCGGAGCTTATCCCATAAAGTAAACAAGTGCCAAAAAATAATGAGAAAGTGAGGAAAATTAATTACTCACTTGTTAACGAGATCTCGAATCACCGATAACGTTTCGATTATGAGGTGATTCACATCTGCAGCCGGATCGTTAACCGTCGCTGCAAAATGGCTAATATTCCGCGTCCTCGTTATTTCATACATCAGCTCAAATCTCCTAAACTTTGTAACTTTTTGGTTAAGTAGCAGTTGCGAATAGCAAGTAAGGGATAAAAAAGAGAGAATCAAGACGAAACCAACAGCTTTGCTCCATTTCTGTCCTTGATTGGCCGCTGGGATCTTCATTTCGTTCTCTGCAAACGGCCAGTATTACATCAACATACGATGACTACCTCACCTGATCTGCTGATTTCGACCATTCCTACGAGTTCGATTCTCCTGTTCTTCACGCGGCTTTGCTTTCTTTTTGCAGAGACACGAGCCCATGGTGAGCCGTGTTTTGAGAGTGGTCACTGAACAGACGAGAGTGATAAAGCGAATCAATCGGGACTAGTCAACAACCACTTTGTTGATGGTCAGGCACTAAAAAATGGGAGTGTACACAGTGAAGAGAAGGGCTCACTAGACAAAAACGCAAAGCCGTCAAGTTTCTCTATCACGAAGTGAAAGATTGTGAAATTGATTTAGGGACCCTCAAGGAAAATTAACGCGGCTCCCTAAAAATAGGCCTTTTGTTTCATTGAACTACTCATGCGTGCTGGACATCAGAATGATAAAAAGAAAAAATAGTTTAGTGAAAAATTATCGAAAACGAAGGGGGCAAGCGAAGTCCCGCCCACTCGCATTTTTGATGCACGCAGCGCGCTCATTTGAACGCGTCGCGTGCGCTGTTCCTTGGGTCAGCAATTTCGATGCTGTCAATAATTTATAATTTCAAACTTATTTTTTCTTTTCTTTTCTTTCATAGATAGCAACATACGCAGCAAAGCCAACATATTTGAGTCTTTACCAGAGTTTCATGGTTCTTCATCAGCATGAACTCAGACGACTCCAAACTACAGTAACCCAAGACCGAAAATCATCACAATTTCAAGGAGTTTTCCGTCAGTAAAATTATCCTCTTTCTTTCTAGCACATGTCCTCGAAGGCTGGCATGTTCTACGGAACTGTCAATTAGAGAATAAAAAAAGTTGTATCGATAGCATAATTCACTTCACAATGAAGCGATTCTAAAGAAGATCACGACGTTATAGTTCTGAAGATGGTAGTAGAAAGGTTAAATTAAGACGTTGAATCAACTGAGAACAAAAACTAATGTATACCACAATCACAATAGTCGTTAGATAATTCACAACCGGAACGTTCTGCTAAACAATTCACTTAAAACAGTCCTACCGATCATTCAACGAATACATGTAGCTGCACATTTGCAGTATAGAGTCATCGCATAATGACAACCGATTATATTAAACATCAGAGTAGAATAAACTACAGTAACATAGAGAAAGGTGGGACGAAAACTAAAATTCTCAAAGAGGTTACAGTTCAGATGCTCACAACTTTTGCAATAAATTTTTGCGAGCTTAGATTTTTATGTGAGGGATTCACATAATAATAGGCGAAACTGAGAAAAAAATACACACTCGGGAATAGAAAGAAAATGCATCGAGAAATAATACTGTAAGAGGAAGTGAAGATAGCGCACTAGAATAAACACAGCAAAAATCTGGTAATCACGATATTCGCCATACTCTGTCAGTCAGAGTATTAATAACAATGTTCTTAGTAGTCCAAGAAAAAAATTGGACAGGAGGGGAGGGAAATAAAAGATATTCACTGCTCGTATACTTCAGACGGTCATAACTTTAGTAAGATTATTTTTCTTGCTAATATTTTAACGTGGTGAACTCACACAACTATGGAGCATATTCAGAAAAAAAATATCTAAAAACAAGCTCGATAATAGAGGGAGAAATGCAGCGTCAACAAAAAATTGAAAATACAGAGAAGATACCACACTTTGAGCCATGACAAAAATCTTCCGCTAATAACAAAATCCATGAAACTTTGTCATAATACCTGCACTAAGACCCTCTATATGATAAAGGTGTACTGGTGAATTAGCATTTAGTCGTTCGAACATGGTGCTCAAAAACATGGTTTTCGAGAAAACATTGCCTCGGATCGGAAGGGATAGCTAGACTCCGCTAATAACGAATCGCGTGAAACTATAACGCGGCAACACACCATACATTTCCTACCAATTGGTATAAAGCTTGTCGATTAGCATTCTCTCATTAATCAATAATCGCGAAAATATCAAAATTAGCCATGAAAAGATAATTGGCGCATTTGGAAAACACACCACAAAATCACACAGTCAACGTATTTTTCCCGGTTTTTTGGGTACGGCTCTCAACCTTGACGGTCCCTAAAATTGATTCCTGAATTATTTTTCGTTCACAGAATGTTGGTTCACCGCGCACTGATCGTCCATGGACGTCCAAACAACGGGATGCATTTACCATAAATTAATTAGTATTTAGCGAATTAGCCAAGTTAACGAACCGTGATCAGCCGTGACCAATAGACGATTTCTTACAGTAAGATAACCGGTTCGAGACAATTAATGTAGAATTACGCGCGAAATTTTTGGATTTTTGGATTTTCCCGTTTATTAAGATTCACGATTTTCCCGTTTATTCTCACATTTTGCCTAATATAAGTTTGACCATCTAGAGATGCAGTTCGACAATAGATCACGTCGTTCAAAAATTCTTCGGGATGTGAACGAGATCAAGGTGATTCTATTTTTGTTGTTGTAATATTGCTTCATATTAACACCCTTATGCAGGCCTCCGATAATTATACATTCACCTCGACCGGAGAGAGTAATCTCTGTATGTACGAGTTGGCTCCCAAGGAAGATATCTCCCTTCGTAATTTTGAAGACATTGCCGCACAAAGACTAAAGGCGTTGAGAGTATGTTGTCTTATTCTCTAGTCACCTAATACCTTATTATCAGAAAATTGAAGAGTTGAAGCTACGTCATGAGAAGGGGACGCATGAGGAATACAAAGCATCGATGACTAAGGAACTCACTCCCATATTCGATCTCTGTAAGCTCCATACCTCGGCAATCACAAATGAGCAGCGGGTAAGATTATATCTCCATTCATAGATCAAGCCATTTTTTCTCAGAAAGAGTATCGCCTTAATGACGTGATTGGTCATTTTGCTCTTCGTCTCGCGTTCTGTCGTTCTCCTGAAGACACGAAGTGGTTCGTCACTCACGAAATCGAACTATTCAGATATCGCTTTCAGGTAATTTCCATATCTCCGACTCTGTAGAAACAATTTTTTTTTGCAGAATGAGACTAAATCTGCTATTAAAAACTTCTTCCTGGACAACAATTTCGATGCTGAATTGGTACGATTTCAACCAATTCAGTGAAAAGTCCTAGCTATGCATCAATTAAATTTTTATGCTACCCGATTTGGATTAAATAATATTGCGTCGTCGTTATTCAGATGAGTCCTACCGAGAAAGAGTCGCGTATTGAAGATCTTTGTGCCTCATATGGACTATCCCCTGATAAAGTGAGAAGTACGGAGATCTGGGCAGTGAGTCGAAGGAAGTATTCTCCTCATCTTATCTCTCTATTCAGATGGATGCATTGGATGCTCTCGAATTAGTTCGTAAAAGAAAAGCGTTTGTTCACTCTGGGAAAGTGTATCTAGAGTATGATTCCCTCATTACCATCATTGTCCAAAGACTAAGAGCGAACATGTATTCTTCCATGGCGGTTAGTTCCTTATTTATTTAGTCTAATGAGTTGATGCATCGACATTGTACAGAGAGCTAACCAGTACATGGGAATGATCGAGGAACAAGATCGTCTCCTTCCTCGATTGGAGAGACTCACAAAGGGAGGCTATGGAGGGAAGGAGTTCAATGCTGCTGAGGGACAATCCATCACTCGACACCAGATAGACTCGGTCAGTCTACTCTTCTTCTTTTAGAGTCATACAGAGAAAAGTCGAGAAAATGGTCGAGCGAAAAAAAAAGTCGAGCATATTCTAAACTTCGAACTGTGCTACTGTGCTATTATTATTTTTTAAACTTATAATAATAATAATAATAATAATTTATTTACGTCCGAGATAGTTAATAGGAAACTTAGCCTGGGGCTCCTTTTTGTGAATTGTTTTTGGAATATTGAATTAAATTTTCCTTTAGTTACGTGGAAAAAAGGTTAATTTTTGTGAACCGTTTAGGGGGTCTTACATGATAATTTCATATTGAATATGTTTTATGCGTGAATATTGTATCTGTTTTCTCAATTTTATGAAGAGTTAATGTGGCAGTAATGTATATATTTTACAGGCATCGTCTCAGTTCTTCCCTCTTTGCATGAGTGGAATTCAATCTCATCTGAGGAAGAATCACCATCTCAAGCACGGAGCGAGGTTAACTCAGTTAAAAATTGAGATATTGTTTATTGCTTAATTGCAGACGTCAATATGGTCTGTTCCTCAAGGCGATTGGTCTCTCTTTAGATGAGGCTATGGCTTTCTTCAGGGAGGAATTCACTCAAAAAATAGACTCCGATAAGGTCCGCTTTTGCGAATACTCTCTTTTTAGTCTATCAACATTTATTTTATGAAAGACACTTTGGATAGATCTTCTTCGTTACATAAATCATGATATACTTCCTTATATCCCCCCCCCCCCCCCCCCCCTATAGATAAGTATAGATGATTGCAGTTTGAAAAGCAGTATGGTTACAACATTCGTCACATGTATGGAAAGGAAGGAAAGAGGTACCTGCTACCTTTTGTCCATTCTTATTTCTTTAGAATATATCAATAGATATTATAAGAATAAAAAAGTAGTAATTATGGAGGATGGGGGTGTTACCATTTGCAATTGAGAGTTGAGTACACTGCCTTCTCTTGTGCATCCATCATTCTGAACAATCCTCCCAGTCATGATGACTGCCATGGTCAGTGAGAGGGAAGGAGGGAGGGAGGGAGGGGAGGAGGGAGAGGCAACATCCATCTCTAGGTTGTCCCTTCAAACACTCTACTGAAGACGGTCTCAAGTCCATTCTGAAATCTAACAAGATTAAGAGTGAATACATCGATGAAATGATCGCACTCTCTAAAATAAATCAATTTGATAAGGTGAGCTATAGGGGGAAAAGTATGCATCTTATAATAATAATAATTTATCTACGCACTAGGCGCAACAAGAAAATGAATATTATAAAATTATAATAAAATTATGAGCAGACGAGGGGATTAGTGCTGTGGATGGGAGAGGTAATTAATGAGGGTGTGGTTTTCTAAACGACGTTAAAAAATCTTGACAGTGGGTGCGGTGCGAATAAAGTCGGGTAGTTGAGAGTACATTCGAGATGATCTTACAGGGAATGAATTGAATCTGGCTGTACATTTAGTGAATTCAATGTTGATACCAAAAGAGGAGACTCGATCTCGAGTGTTGTATACATAGAACGATGAACGGGGAATAATAGAGGAACCAGTCATTATGGTATGTGTCATACAGAGATCAGCTATGACTCTCCTCTCGGTAAGTGCGCGCAGGTTAAGGGTTTTAATGCGGTCTTGGTAGGAGGGGATGGTGTAGGGGTAGGAAGAAGAAGGGAAACAACGAGTGAAAGTATGCTGGACCTTTTCAAGTGTGGCTATGTCCTTAAGGTAGTGTGGGTTCCAGAAGGGGGATGCAAATTCAAGCAAAGGGAGAACATAGGCTTTGTAACTGCGGATGAGAATAGAGGGACAATTGAATGGGAGTGCTTTGAGAAGGAGAAACAACTTAGAGGTGGCTTTTTGTGCACGGGTCTTAACAGAGCATGAATTCTTTAAATCAGAGCGAACTTGTACACCTAGATCACGGACATTATTATCAAGTGGTAGGTCAATGGAATCAATCTGATAAGGCAGTTTGGATCCTAGGCGAATATGTGTACACTTAGAAGCAGATAAAGACAATTGATTACGTTTGGTCCAATCAGAGAGACAATTGAGCGCAGTTTGAAATTCAGAGGTGATACTATCTTTGGTGATCTTATTGTAAGAGACATACAATTTGACATCATCAGCATAGCATTGTAGTCACATTGTGAAAACGGGAAAGGGTTTGGGATAGGTCAGCAAGGTAGATGGAAAAGAGAATAGGGCCGAGTACACTGCCTTGTGGCACGCCAGAGAGAATGGGGAAAGAATCACTAGTGACAGAGGACAATCGGACTGAGAAAGTGCGGTCAGATAAGAAAGACTCAAGCCATGAAAGCAAGTGACCGTGGATACCGTAATGCGATAAACGAGCGAGGAGTTTGGGATATGGAACAACATCGAAAGCACGAGTGAATCTATATAAACGACATCAGTGATGAGTTTGTTAGAGTTAGCAATGGTCCAGTCATTATGGCAGGTCAGAAGGTTTGTGACAACACTGGCTCCAGAGCGGAAACCATGTTGGTTAGAAGGGAGGATGTTGAAACGAGAAAGGTGACTGTTGAGGTGGTCTTTAAGTATGCGTTCCATGGTCTTAGCAGCAGGGGAAATAATAGAAATGGGTCTGTACGAAGAAGGGAGTTTACTGTCTTTGCCTGGTTTGGGAATGGGGGTGATGAGGGAGTGTTTCCAGGCAGAGGGTACTGTCCCAGAGATGAGACTAAGGTTGAAAACATCAGCCAAGGGGGTAGAAAGAGCATAGGCACATTTGGAGAAAATAATTTGGAGAATGCCATCATAGCCAGTGGAGCAAGAGGGAGATAGTTTACGTAATGCTTTGTGAACGACATGAGGGAAAATAGTGAATAGAGAAAGAGAGGGAGGGATTGGGGAGGAAGAGAGAGGGGGAAGGTTGCCATTATCAAGGGTGAAATGAGTGGCAAATTCAGAAGCAAGGGTGTTAGCCTTAGAGAGACTGTCATATACAGGTACATTCTGAGAGGAGACGAGTTCGGGGATGGAAAGCTTGGTTTGGTAAGAGATGAAACATGACGATACAAGTCATTAATACGAGAGAGTTTCTTACGGGTAGAGTAACGAGACCACTTGTTGATCTTAAATAGAAGTTTCTCGCTACATTCATCAAAAATGGGCCTGATAGAGGGAATATGGATCTGGGTGAATAGGGAGTCTCGACGTCGGAGAATGAGTGGGGTAAGAGAGGAAAGGAGGACGAGGAGTGCGGTAGGGGAAAAAGAGGTCAATGGCAGAATGAATAGTGGATGAAAACTGAGAGTAGAGAGAGTCAATGTCAGGGCAGTCACAGAACAATGATTACCAATCGATGGATAAGAGATGAGTGGAAAGGGCAGGATAGTCGACACGAGTGGTCGCAAGAAGGGAATGGGGGGATGACTGCGACAGTAGTGACTAGGGAGGAGTCATTCCCTATAATCCAGTCAATACATTTAGGACCACGAGTAGGAAACACGTTGAAATGAGAAAGATCAGTTGCGTGAATGAAATCAATAAATAGGCGATCAATGAGAGAAGGGGTAGAACTGAGTGAATCAGAATTGAAATCACCGAGAAAGATAATGGGATGGGAGGAGGAGGCATGAATATCAGAAAGACAAGCAATAAGGGACTCAGTCTTGGGAAGGGTGTAGCTAGGAGGGCGGTATACTATGCATAAACGAATGGAAGAGATCAATACAAGAAATCTCGTGTTCGGTCGATGGAAGTGATATCTTGTAGATGGAATGGAATGAACTTGTTCCATGAGCACAATTGATATTCATACTTTCCTCTGGTGTGCGTCCCCAACTTGGAATCAAGTAAAGGGGGGTCCCCAACTTGGGATCAAGTACCGTACACCCATTAGGGTACCCCAACTTGGAATCAAGCACCGGAGCCTTGTTTACGTCTTTTCGGCTCAGCGCGCGTTTGCGCACAATAGATGTAAACAACATAAAAATTTTCAATGTTTATTGATTTCTCTTCACTTATTTCTGTTTGCATCGGTTCTTTCGCATCTTTACATGTTTCAGATGAGCCATAGAAGAAATTAAGATGTGATACAAGTTATTCGGGATGGATAAACGAGCTCTATACGGTAAGTATTCTCCCTTTTCTTCAATCATTCCTATTGCTTTCTGGTAGATCAGTCTTCTCATTCCACCGCAATCGTTTATACTGCTCCTATAAGATAGTTGGCATTGTTGACCTACTGATACATCACTTGGAACTAAGAAAAGGTTTAATTTTGGTTCTATTTTTCCGAGTTTAGAGCATTACAGATCGAGAGTATTTTGGCGAGGAACGAAGGATGAGGTTAATGCAAAAGAGAACGGAGAGTTGGAATATAATGATGAAAACTCGCAGAAGGTATCGATGATTATTAGTTCGACGCGACAGCCTCAATATGTTCACTCCAAGAAGCCGTAAGCCGGTCAGAGCCTAGTGACATCACGAAATTGTCTAATTTGTAATTTACTATGCCTTTAATTTCATTATCATTGTGATTTCACATTTAGAAGATTTCGTTCTTTAGAAACTGAAATTATGAGAAGTTGTTCTTAGCTCATGTTCGAGTGTTATTCGACAAATCAATACTAATGTGTACTGTTCCGGCATGTAAATAGAACCAATGAATAAACCAGAAGCGAGCAATCATGAATGTGACACAAAGAACGAGACAACGAGAGAAAGCTACCGTAATCCTGCCCCGTCCATAGATGTCCCCAACTTGGAATCAAGTAAGTCCCCAACTTGCCCCCAAGTCTGGTCGCGCCTTGGGGGATTACTTGATTCCAAGTTGGGGACGCACACCAGAGATAGCTACATATATGAATCCGTTCCCCTAAGAGTCAGACAACTCGAGAACAGACAAAACATAATGTATGTTCAAAAGTTGGTCCTGGGGGTAACTTCGATTCTGAAAATAATGGCTGATTCTTTTTCGATTTGAGCAATCTGAATCCCGGTACGGCACGACGTCAATTTGGCCAAATTTTTATTCTGCGATAAAAACTGGTCCCATTAGGGCAAAATTGGCCGAAATCTCACGTATCTGACCAGACTTTAAAGCTCTACAAAATGAAAGTTTGAGCGAGGCTCTAGTTATCTTCCTTTTTGAGTTATGATCTTTTTTTACTCGTTGGATATGCGCTCAAAACACATTCACAGATGAAAGAGCGTGTTCTCCTGATCTTTTTTGTATTTCGGATCAAGGGATGTACTGTAAGAAAATATTCCGTTTCACGTATGTCCGACCATTCCGGCACGTCCCAGCGGTTCGCTGGAGCACGCGACGCGTTTTTTGAGGACACGTTGCGTGTCTTCCCCTACCCGTGAATAAAATGTTCCGCGCCCCGTTTGAATCCTCTATGCTGAACGCTGAATGTCTTTAACTGAGTTTTTGAATCTTACAATAATCTGCAGGAAATTGTTTTTCATCGTTTTTTGAGTAGGGACCGCAATGGGGTATCTAGAGAAAAATCCTAACGTCATTGCTTGTAGTATGTTCTATGGAATCGTGACAGCTGAATCGATTGGGAACAAAAAATATTCATGGAAATAATTAAATAACAATAATATAGAGGTTTATTAAAAATAGATCACAACATTTCCACTTTCTACTGCCGAAATCGGGGGTTGCGACGCCACGCTCCGCCATTTGACCATAACAAAACTTCTTATAGCTGTATTGTTGACAAGCTGTATCATATCTTTGCCGGAAATGACGCCATCAACTAGCGAAATTTCAGTTGATCTTCAAGGAGATTCAGACACCATGCCCAGCATGCCGACGCAGGCAGGTTCGACTCCCGCCCGCAGGTGATGTTTTGCAAGAGGTAGAGAAGCGCGCGCGCCCCAACCACTGTCTCCGCCCTGGCCTAATGGCCATTACTGGTTCTTCAGTCAGACACCATAACCACTGGTTCTTCAGTCAGACACCATATCCTCAATAGGTTCATGATACTGACCAGGGTTAACTTCACTATGGTATCATATGATTGAGAATGGATCGAAGGGAGATGGAAGCCCTCGCTCGAAGGAGATGAGACATCGAAGAACCCTCCAATTTTTTGAGACCTACGCGTGCGAGGAAGGCTCCGCCCCCTTCTCCCGCCTGATTTCTCTCTCCTCTCCATTGCCCGCGTGCGCGTGGTTTTCATCGAATAACTCGGCTCGGAGACGAGTTAGAGACTAACTCTAAGAAGCAAAAATGTTATTCAGACCAAGACCAATGTATTGAGCACACATTTGGACCGGTGCAACCAATTTGGTAGATCACACTGCGGTCTCTAACTAGTTGAAGTATTCGCTGTAAAATTGAATGAATATAATGATATTGAAAAAATAACTAATAAAATAAAATAATTAAATCGTCGACAAACGGTTTGTCGGTTGGTTTGTCGAGAGTAAAGGTCGACAAAGGCTTTTGTCGCGACAAACCAAAGCTTCGTGCATACCGACAAACCATTTGTCCGGCAAAAGGGTTTGTCGACAAAGGTCGGCAAACCCTTTTGCCGACCTTTGTCAGGAGACTAGTGGTTGTGGTTGGGGCGCGCGCCTTTCTCTACCTCTTGCAAAACATCACCTGCGGGCGGGAGTCGAGCCTGGCTGCGTCGGCATGCCAGTCAGACACAATGCCCATTAGGCCAGGGCGGCCTACCGCCGGGAACGCTTTCTCTACCTCTTGCAAAACATCACCTGCGGGCGGGAGTCGAACCTGCCTGCGTCGGCATGCCAGTCAGACACCATGCCCATTGTTCCTAGGTACCAGTAGAACGAATTGATACCAGTGCCAGCGTTGTGCTCGGCTGTGGAACATGTTTTAAATACCAAAATTCGCACAAAACAATCACGAAAAAATGCTCCTCAGAAAAACGGCCAATTCGTTTAATAAAATAAATCTAGATAAACGACGCGCTTTGCTCGGTGCTTTAGTGAACGGTGAATGCATGGGAAAAGAAAATAATAATTTAGTAATTGTACAAATAGACAAAATCAATATTTGAAAAAAAAAACAGAGTCAGCCCTCAGTTGTCGATTCAATCGGTCGTGTCCCTGAAGCGATGTTTTGAATAGTAAGAAAATATGGTAGCCGTTTGCTGCACCCCGACCCACGATGCTCTTTCTATTTTTGAGACGCCAACTCGAGTTTTTTTTGCAGTTTTTCGAACTTTTTTCTTTCATGGTTTCATGATCTCTAACATGAACATTCGATTTCTACGTGCGAAAATATTCCAAAAATTCCTATAGTGACGTATTTTAAAGAATATGACTTTTCAGACCCCAAAATGAATCTCGCTCGACGAGTCATAATTTTAAAAATACGTCACTATAGGAGTTTCTGGTGTATTTTCGCAAGTAGAAATCGAATCTTCATGTAAAAGATCATGAAACCATGACAGAAAAAAGTTCTGATCGAAAAACTGCAAAAAAAAATCGAGTTAGTTGTTTCTCAAAAACGATGAAAAACAACTTCCTGCAGATTACATCCCTTGATCCGATATACAAAAATGATCAGGAGAACATGCTCTTTCATATGTGAATGTGTTTTGAGCGCATATCCAACTTTTTTTTTATCGCAGAATAAAAATTTGGCCAAATTGACGTCGTGCCGTACCGGGATTCAGATGGCTCAAATAGAAAAAACGGAATCAGACATTCGATTCAGAATCGAGTTATCCCTAGGACAACCTTTTGAACATACATTGTTTTTACTTGTTCTCAAGCTTGTTGACAGACTCTTAGGCGAACGGGCTCATATATCCATTGACGGACGATACCGAGAGTATTTGTTTTCTATCCTGAATAAAAAAAAGATGATTATGATTGAGGCATGTAGTCTACACTGGGAAGTGAGTCGAGGGAGAGAAAAGGGATCTCTTCCCTCTCTCATCACTCATCCCAATCAATACTACGATCTAGCAAGAGATGCAGCTGGAAATGCAGTCGAAGGATTCAAAATGGAAGAGTCGAGCGAATGATCTCTCTACGGTTCATCTTTTATTATATATACGTTTCACTTGATCTTGCGAGATGCTCTATGTTTATACGATAAATGTGAAATTCAATGACAATCTATGCATAAATACACCAACACCAACAGCATTTTTTTTCAAATTGGTAAGTATTAGTCCGAATTCTTATTATTTACTAAAGGGTAAAGTAAAGGAAAAGTTTTTTAAAAAGTAGTTTCACCCGACTTCGAGACTGGGCTCGCGGGAGATCACTGCTAGGGACTTTACTTTTACTTTTACTAAAGGGTATCAAACCTTAATGTATGTGTGTCCATCACGTTTGTAGTAATTATTGTTAAACTAATATTCAGAAATGGCAATAGAAGAACCTTTCAGTGAAGAATACGTTCAGTTCAACAAATGGTTTCCCGTTTTATTCTACTCGTTTTCTCATATGAACGTCTATCTATTGAACAAGATAATTTCGTATTTAATCTTATTTTTTTGGAATTGTACAGACTGAAGATGAATTAGATTCCCTTTAGAGAAATTCACACTCCTTGAAGTGAGCATCTTGGAGAGATCAATCGGCGAAGGCTAACGGTAGTCAATGGACGATCGATTGGAGGATACTGTATCCAGTTGGCTAGACATAGTAAATAATCATATCGAGGAACTCAAGAAAATGCTGTCACAATTCACTTTTTTCCCCTACAAGCATTCCCCTACAATTGCGTCTATCTCAACGATATTCTGGAGAATAGTAGATAAGCCGGCTTTATCCCTGGATCAAACTGTGTTCGGTATCCATCAATGAACATCCCCACATGTATAATATGCTGAATATTTTCGAATAAAAGCCTTCCATTTATACTTGTAATAAATATAAACTAGTGTAATGGTTGAATGGATGATCCTCTCTATGCCTTGATGAATCCCTTCTCCTTCAATTTAGCAATGAGAGCAGGGACATCATCAACGAACCCTCCAGCCTGTCTCACGGGGGGCTCACTCACTTCCACCATCTACAATCAATCTATTTATATCCCTCCGTGATACAGTACCTTCTACAGTATTCCATGTTCACCTTAGTCTGGGGAGCGAGATCAATACCGAGATCCTTGGCACTTTTCTTCTCAAGGGGTTTCTTCTTAGCCTTCATGATATTGGGAAGAGTGGCATAACGGGGTTCATTGAGTCGAAGATCAGCAGAGAGTACAGCAGGGAGAGTCACCTGACAGGAGAGACATCACATACATATTCACCATTTGAGAGATAGATCGTCTACCGTACCTTGATTGTATCGAGCCCTCCATCGATTTCTCTGGTGACTTTGAGAGACTTTCCATCGGGTTCCACCTTGGAGGCATAGAGTGCCTATGAGAGAAGGATTAGAGTGCATACGATCTCTGTCTCTCTCTCTCTATCTATCTTGCTCTCTCTTGATCTACCTGAGGCCAGTCCATCATTCCAGCCAAGAGAGATCCAGTCTGATTCGCATCGTCGTCAATCGCCTGTGCTAGTGCATTTCATTCATATTGGCAAAAATGATCAATAACGAATTAATTAATAGCAATGAGAATGGCTTCCCTCCTTCCCTCTTACTCTTCCTACCTGCTTTCCAAGGAAGACTGCGTCGAATTTGTCGCTCTCGATGATCTTTCTCATAGCACGAGCAACATGAAGGGGCTCCAGCTGGGATGCATCTGACCAATCATACATCTCTCTCTCCCTCTCTTTCTCCCCTCCTCCTCCCATCCATCCTTCACTAACCAGCATCGGGAATCTCGATATGAATGGCCTTGTCAGCTCCCTTGGCGAGAGCAGTACGAAGCACTTCCTGGCACTTGGGTCCTCCCATAGAGAACGCAACTACCTGCACATCAATATCCATTCTCCATGATCCTCCATTCACTTTATATCATAATATTGAATAGATAACCTCAGTGACAGCCTTCTTCTCCTTCAGCTTCACTGCCTCTTCCAATGCGATCTATAATCAGATTGTGAATGATAGATGATACTAGATGTATCACCTCATCAAAGGGATTCATACTATGTTGAACTCCCTCTGTGATCACTCCAGTCTTGTCGGGCTTCACGCGCACCTTCAATCCATTTAATTCAAATGAGACATATGTATGGATCAGACGAACCTTAACGGCATAGTCGACGACCCGCTTCACTCCCACCAGGACACGCATTTCAGCTTAAGAATAAATAAATAGATTAATCAAATTGGAACAAAAACACAATCGAATAATAGAAAGGCTTTTGAACAAGAATCGCCAAACTACAGAGTACACTGCGAGAAGAGAACACTCTCTTTCTCTGTTCTCTAGTGATATATATCTACCTCGTGCTCACTAACTCTCCTCAATCTCTCGCCACAATATTCCGATTAAATGGTTAATAACGAGTAATTAAGATCACAAGGTGATTTTTCTCAGAAAAATGAGTGTATGATTCTATCATTGAATGGCTCAAAATTAACTATTTTAAAATAGTCATCCAATGGTAGAATCATACAAACAAATGAGGAAGTATGCGTACGGCTCAAAAACCAATATGATAACAAAACATTCGAACAAGTATTATGCTATAATATTTATCATTCAATACAGTCAGTTGAAGTAAATAGATTTGCTAGCCAGTATTTGAAGTGGAAATGTGTATGTGGTTATTTACAGCGGGTTGTGAGAGACAATATACATACATCATAATGCTAATATTTCCATTGAGGAGATAAGGAAGTGAGTGATGAAAGAGTCCCGTTGTCATTTTGAGTGGCGAGGGGAGGTCTACGAGTTTCTCAGGGCAGCAAGTCTCTGCGTAAGGTCAGCATCCTAGAAAAAATTGTAAATTGTAAAACTTGTAAATGTTTAACCTCCGCAACGGAAGCAGCTGCTGGAAGAGCTGTACTGGCTTGAGGAAGCTCCGCGTTCAGATCAATGCTGCAATCATCAACATCATCATCATATCATACACAGAGAAAAAAGTGGTGCTGACCCAGCCTTATCAGCAGCCTCTTGGATGAGTGCCTCCACTTGTCCCTTGGGTGCATTGAGGACAGTAGTGCCATCCATCGTTCTCTCCATCGTTGCAGTGTGCACATCCAGATTCTCGAAGTCACGCTCGAATCGATCCATCAGCTGTTGAACCTCAAATGGACAATATATGACGCTGTTCGCCTTATTTTCGAGCAAAATTGGTCAGGTCTGGCACAGCTCAAAAATTTCGAATTTCTGAAACTGTGTGTTATGAGGTTATCGAGGGTGGTGAAGACGATGGGCATATCCATTTTTCTCTGAGACCACCCGTTGGCTCCAGATGGCGACACGTCGAAATCACGTTTTGAGGTTCTACTCGGCTCCCGAGAGAGCTAATTTTAGGCGAAAATTGATTCTGGGGTAGAATTGCATGGCGAACACGCCTGTCTAGTTCATTTTTCATGATTATTGAAAATAATTTTTAAAATATCAACTTTTCACTGTTTGCGATCTGGGCTGCGCCATGTATATAGATCGATCCGGCTTGCCGAGAGGATTATAAATCTATAATATAATCCAAATCCGAGCCGAGCATTTCGAGATAATCTACTTATAGTGTTTCCAGAATGCAAGTAAAAGACTTTCCACCCCTTCCTCTTCCTCCTCGGGCGTGCGCTCTCTCGGCTGGATGGGTCAGGGAAGTGACTGAGGGGGGAGAGGAAGGGGCAAGGGAGCCCCTTTTACTTCCATTCTGGAAACACTATAAGTCGATTATCTCGAAATGCTCGGCTCGGATTTGGATTATATTATAGATTTATAATCCTCTCGGCAAGTCGGATCGATATATCTACATGGCGCAGCCCAGATCGAAAACAGTGAAAATTTGATATTTAAAAAAATATTTTCAATAATCATGAAAAATGAACTAGACAGACGTGTTCGCCATGCAATTCTACCCCAGAATCAATTTTCGCTTAAAATTAGCTCTCTCGGGAGTCGAGTAGAACCTCAAAACGTGATTTCGACGTGACGCCATCTGGAGCCAATGGGAGGTCTCAGAGCAAGATGGATATGCCCATCGTCTTCACCACCATCGATAACCTCAAAACTGATCTTTTCAGAAATTCGACCTTTTTGAGCTGTGCCAGACTTTGCTCGAAAATAAGGCAAACAGCGTCATATATATACATATATACATCCTTCAATTTATGACCAACCATCTGCTTTCTTTCAAACTATCTTGCTCTCATTGGTATAGCAAGTAATTTCTATGTAGAAAAAAAAACACAAAATGTAGAATATTACATACCTTCTCGAGATTCATGCTCTTCATAGCCGATTCCATGGCTTTGACCACTCCCTGCATACTCGAAGTAACTCTGGGAAAAAAACGTATATCGATATGACAAAGATATTTGGATGGGAATGAAGGCAATTGAGAGAGTAACATGCCGTTTCTGCGTCACGGCCGTCTGGACTCTAGCAGCCACTGCATCGATCCGTGCTGCCATTCGTATGTAATTTATCGCCTCGTTTTTCTTCCTGATTGCATTCTCTGCATGGACTTGTGCCACTTCTTGGTTTCCTTTCTTGATCGCAGCAGTCAACTTATCCTTCTCAACTTTCTCCTGCTTTTCGCATCGTTGAGCGTTTTTTTCAAGTTGCTTTGCAGCAAATTTCAACTCAAAGAGTTGCTCTGGAAAGTAAAATTTAGGAGAATTTAGTCGTTAATGGTAGCGACTAACTGTCAAGAGCCATGCTGCTTTCTCCGGCACCCAGTTTCGAAGCTTAGGAGACCTCGCGAAGGATCTTGAATAGATGGCTAGATTAAAAAGATCACGCAAAGGCCAGAACTATACATATATTGGAGCTATGGGGAACTAGAATGATAGTGATATATCAGATACATAGATAGAACTGTTATTTCAAAACCCAAAAGCGAAGGATGAGTCAAGAAGACTCTTGACTCAAGAGGAGTGGATGAGTCACGATCCGACTCTGTCCGGCTTTTCGATTCAAAACACAATTGCAGATCGGGAAATGTCGATCGGAACATTTAAATATTATTCGTCATAAAAAATCAGTTCTATCTGTTTAAAAAAATCTTATATGAGCTCGAGGTCAGGAAGCTTAAGCTGGTAGAGGAACAAAGTAGTCAGAATCACAGAGCTTACTTTTTGAATTAATCAACAACAAAAAATTTGAGTGCATCGTCAGGTGTACGGTAGTTGGCAGGTTCAATCAATTCCAATATTTAATTTAACAAATGCAATTGTTAAATTAAATATTGCAATTGTTGTTATTATGTTTGTTCCTGTTTTATTATTCTCTATTGATGTGATCCTATGCTCATTCAGCGCGCGGAGCAGATGATTAGAGGTCAACCTCCAGTATTACAAGCATTAATCGCCGGATGTACGTATTTTTAAATCGTTCTGCTTCTGTATGTATATGACCATATAAACATTTCAGTGTTCACATGGGGCGTTACTGCTCTTGGCTCTGCTTTAGTTTTTGTTCTGCGATCTCAGAGCAAGAAACTTTTAGGCAAGTTTCATTTACTCTCGATATATTTACTATTAGTTCTTGAGTAAATAAAAAAAAGCTGAATTTCAGATGTCAGTCTCGGTTTCGCTGCTGGGGTTATGACGGCAGCATCGTTCTGGTCACTTCTCGCTCCAGCTATCGAGATTAGGTATGACCTTATGATTTATTTAGAATTCAGTAAATATCAAAGGAAATGATAATTATTTTTAAAGTGAGAAAACGATGGAATCATTGGCGTTCATTCCGGTGGCAATTGGATTCGCCGTGGGAGCTGCATTTGTGCATCTCGCCGATAGTTTGATCCCAGGGTATCTCTTTTCGAATGTGTAGTCGTAATGAGTAATATATATTAAGATGTGTTCTGCACGAAGTGTCTCTAGTAGACCATTGGCTCCATCGAAGACAGAGACGGAACTGGCCCTAGTGGGAGAATCATCAGGGACGGATGGAGGGAGGGGAGACTCGAATATGGACGGGTAC
The DNA here is from genome assembly GCA_036245825.1 of Pristionchus entomophagus. NCBI lineage: Eukaryota > Metazoa > Nematoda > Chromadorea > Rhabditida > Neodiplogasteridae > Pristionchus > Pristionchus entomophagus. The sequence continues at coordinate 22,217 of BTSX01000151.1, forward strand.
GAGTTGAGGAGACGCGTACGTAGGTGAATACTCGAGCAGCACGATCCATTGGGATGGGGCATGGCATTATGTTGCTTGATTGATCAATTGATTGCACTTACTCACTCACTCTCACTATCCAATATTCTTGGTATGCTTGTAGAGGAGAGGAGGGATTGGGAAGTCAGCCTAAGATGGGAACATCCAAGGTCAGCGACACTGATGACAGTATAGAGGTACGGTATTCTTTCCTCGAAAATCAAAGTGTGAATTATTACAGAGAGCGGCATTCAAAGAATCGTGGAGGAGAATCGTCTTGCTGATCATGGCGGTAACGGTTCACAATATTCCCGAGGGATTGGCCGTTGGAGTAGGATTCGCATCCGTTGGTCAGTTGGTTTGGTCATCTCTCTACACGCAGTAC
>BTSX01000152.1:0-22090 GCA_036245825.1 Pristionchus entomophagus
GTCTCTCATTTTCCATTCAAGCGGCCAGGAGATGCGGATAATCTTCCTCGTCCTCTCCGCTGCCTGGGTGCAGCCTACCGAAGAGTGCATGCAGACGCCTGCGATGCCCGCACCCACACTCCCGCCGCCTAAACGTACTAATCATAATCATAATCAATTGTGACGATCATCAAGGTTTGGGTTTTGCCGAATAACACTCCTCTTCCACTCATTAAGATCTTTTTACATATCTAAACGTACCTTCAGGTTCTTCCCTGCATACCTAAACGTACTAGTGATGACAATTTGGCAGCCGACTCCCCTCATTCCGCGCGCTCTCTCGTCTATCTCTGAGCGACGAGAGGGCGCTCAAAACGAGGAGAGCCGATGCCTTTTTGTTGCCACTACTAGATAAGACGAGATCGCAAGCGTATACTTTCCCTTTCACTCGTAGTAACGGCACCGACATCCACACGCTGTTCTACATGGGGTTGAGCGAGAGAGCGGTTAAAGGATTGACGAGATATCCCGCGAAGTGGGAATACGTTTCCGCAGCCAAAACACCGTTCGTCCACTTTGCAGCCTGTCTATCAGTGTGCGGGGAGTGCGATCGCGACAACGGGCACTTTCACCGACTCCACAACTACATCGACTTGCCTCGATCGCACGCTGACATGCGCGCCGACGGGACCAATGCAAACAGGGCAAATATCGGTATTCTTCGAGTTTTGTACTCTTAATAACATGTTCGCCCAACTGGACAGGAATAGTAGTTAATTTTGAATCGTCTTTATTGCTTGAGTTCCTGAAGAGAATCTCAATGATGCCATAATTAAGCTTCATCGTCCATGATTTGGAATGAAAAGCGAAGATACGACTGATGGGAAAAAGTTTCCCCGAAATGAAAGTATAGGAATGATACAAAAGTGTGATGCAGAACTTTTTTTGAATCCAAAACATTCTGAGATCACAATGGCGCGAAGACCGTGTACGATGCCGACGACGGTACTGAGGACGGTACGGCGTCAATCATGGCGACATGCAACAACCCAACACCGCCTGGTTGTACAAAGGCTCGCCCGTGACGCAAGCAACGTGCACACTTACAGGTTGAGTTTTGAATCATTGCAGATCATTCTTTCATATCACCTCCTTCGGTTTCTGTTATCCTTGTAGTTGGACTGCTTGTCGGTTAGAAGGTCGACGTTGTGCAACCGAGAGAGAGCGAGAGCCCATTCCAGCGTGCGGCGCTGCGTGCCGGTTGGGGGCGCATACATCGAAATTCCCTGGATCAAGGCCACGACGATCCAGGTGATCTATTTTCAGTATCATAGATGGATCAAAAATTTTAAGTGACAGAAGAGCGTGGGAACAAAAAAGGTAGTGACTACACAGAGGAAAAATCCAAATGTAGTGAATCGAACGTTGGGCATTGAAGTACCAACATGTATGATCCAGGTTAACGGATGCGACGTGCGCGCGCTGCAATGTGACGGCTCTGACGTACCGCCATTATTCGGCGGGCCGAGATCACGCACAATACTCCAGGTATCTAACGATTTCGTATAGGCGATTGCCTTTTTCTAATTTACTTGAGCGAATTATGCCCCGAACACTGCGGGGAATATGTAGGTATTGCACAAAAGCATAGTGATATGTAGATGTGCATCTTTTAGAAAAGAAGAGCTATATTTCAATCAAAAATCAATCGTTATCGGGAAAATTAATCTTGCAATATTATGGCTCAGCCTTGCTCTTCTCTGAAAATTTGCGGCTTTTGGCGTGGAAAAAGTCAAAGAAGAGGAGAAAATAGTTGAATTCATTGAATTTCTCAGCTACTAATAAAGGTAGCGACTTCAAACTTTGTTTTTGGGGTGTAAATAGGGTTTACACCCCATGCTCCATGTTTCAAGTATCCAGCTTCACTTCGAGCTGAAATACTCAATGGTGGGAAGTCAACTATTTTCCCTTCCCATTTTACTTTTTCCACGCTATGAAACCGTATCGAGCACGTCATCCAGAGCATGGAACATCTCCACGGTGCTCTAAACCATCCTTTGAGCCACCTGTTCTTCGCCTTAGTGATCGCAAATCGAAATCTACTCTTCTCTTTTTGCTTGCTTCCCTCGTTGGTCAGAGAAACCTCAGAACAGGAAAAATGACGAACGTTTTATGTTGATCACCAGTGCGTTTGGATATCTGCATAGAAGAAATTTGTAATTTTCAGTACTGGAAGTTCGGGGAAATCGATTATCACGATGTGTACGACGACGGAACTGGCGTCGCAACCCTGCAGCTGCTGTGCGATGCTACCGCGACTTTCTGGATCTTCCAAGGGCCACAGATCGTCCAGGCCGCATGTTATTACACAAACACCGACTGCCAAGCGTGTGCGGGCAGCCAAATCGCCAGGTAGTAGTGATGCATCATTCGAGGCCGACTCTCCTAAATTTGCGTACTATATTTTTTTCTCTCACCAACGAGAGAAGACGCTAATGGAGGAGAGTTGGATCTAATGGATCATATGCACAATGATAGACACGAACTCTTCACTTGACAGACTTGACAGACCGATATGACCCCACCCCCTATCCTCTTCAAGGGGACCAAAGAATTGCGGTAAACACAATACCGCGCAATAATTTGTCCAAAAGTTATGACAAATCGGAACAAACTCTTTGGGAAATCATCTGAAATGAGGAGGTCCGAGAGTACTGATTTATCATCACTATTTGCCAAACCTTCTTTATTCAGGACGGAGAGTGGTGCTGCTTTCACTCCTGACGTTGTAGTTGGTCCCCCCTGCCCCTTTTATCTGTATGACGCGCACGCTGACTTGCGTCACCACGACCTTGAATAACAACGTCCAAATCTCGGTAACTATGAAGATCGAAATTTCATGGTTAAAGTTGCAAGAAGATGGGCTGTTACGTTCCTTCATATAAAATGGACTGATATGCCCTAAACTTGCGAATGTACCGTAAAAAGGTCCGAACATGATAAATATTATTAATTGTATAAATAGCATAATTTAAGCTGAACGGCGGCACAGCAGGGGTCATCTCGAGCCCCATCGGCACGGTGACAGTCCTCGTCACGTGCAATGCGGCTGGCACCGCGCTGGAGCGCAACGGAGTGGCCATTACGAGTGCCGATTGCAAGGCCGTCTAGTAGAATCGACAGGGATCTCTCCATGCTCTTGTCGATTAGAGAAACCAGAGAATGTGCGGAATTGAGAGAGCAACAACAGGGAAAACTACCGTCTAGTGCCTTCACGATATTTATTAACTATCATAGATAGTATGTTATTATCATTAAGTTATTATCTAGCTGTATCATTCAACATGCGATCCCCACTGCCATTTTCAATGTACGCCTGATGGATGATACAGTCTCTTCATATATCTCGGGTTGTCTTCTACATGTTGTATCCCTATTAACAGTGATGTCGATTATATTTAGGCTCTCTCATTCTGCAAATTATCTCGTTTCTCTGACCGACGAGATAGTGTGCGGAATAGAGAGAGAGAGAGCAAAAACCGAAAAGCCTTGTTTGTACAATATCTCATGGGCATCTTTATCATCTCAGAATGTTCAAGTAATATGCGTAATAAAAATATAAATTTACACTATTCGCGAGTGGAGCTCAAGTCCTAAATAAGTTTCGACACAAACCAAAAACAAAACAAAAGAATAATGTCGATATTTGAGCTTCTGGTCATTGAGTACACAATTCCCGTGAAGTAAACTTTTAGATCAGAATGAAAACTCACGCAGTCCATGCCTCACCGTAATTAGTGGTTGCAGCAACTTCGTAGAAACATCTTGTCCGATGCGTTTCCCTACTTCCAATCATGAACAGAGTCATTGTGTCTTATTACAATTCAGAACGGATCGAATCGTAATAAATAGTTGTAGAATCATCATACAGTTCAGTTCTTGAATAATTGTTTTCTGCTTCTCATTCGCCTTATTCTTGATATTACCTTTCATAACCACAGTTATGTCTAGACTGTTCGCATTACTGAATTTTAACTTGTCTTCGAGGTCTTTTCCATTGCGTAACAAGCTGTAATCTCAAGTATTGTGGTGTTTCCCAAGTATTGATCACTTATACATTTTTCACTTGGTACTGCACGAAACGATTCCTTCTATGCTGCGCTAGATTGAGCCACTATTATTCTACGATTTCGATGCTCCAACCATGGAAATCCATTCACTTTCAAAAAACCACTTCATTCAGACCAGACATCAAAAAAATCACTTTTTCTATATTCTCATTTTACCAAATGTGTAAAAATCAGTTCACCATCTCATGAGAGTTTAGAGTTAACAATAAACTATTTGCACGACATCCCGGCTTATTTCATTATCATTACGAAATTTTTCATTTCCCACACATATTTATACAAATGATAGAATTGGATCCCAATAATAGTTAGAAAAAATGCGCCATAAAATAAGACTAAGAATAATCTTAAACAGAGTTTCTAAGACTGGTCAAGAAGTTCAGAAAATTTAAAAATTCAATTCCTCATAATGAAAAAAAAGTGAAAATAATTTGATACTAATTCTCCTTCGGTGTGACCTCTTCCCCCTCTATGGCTCCAATATGAGATTTTCATTTTAATTCTGTACTGAGTTGGGAAATTTCAAATCTGGGGTTCCGAAATCAAAAGTGGCGCTTTTTTTCCTTTTTGTTTCATCATCAGTAGGTTCCAATTGGTCAATCAAAGAACTGCATGAAATAGTTCAAAGTTACCCTCAATACATATGAAAGAGTGAATGAGATTGGACATTATATTCCACAAGAAAAAAATAAAAGAACAAGATGATCAATACTTTCGGAACACCCCAATAGCAGGTGCTTATTAGAACCTGTGGTCTATTGAGTGAAGGAGGTAATTGCTTTGCGCCTTTCTGTTACGAACTAGATGTGACTTCTGTGATACATTGTGGCCGTATATCTTCAAGATGAAGCTGTTGCACTCGCGACTAGAGTTGACATCTCAAAACTGATTGTCATCATTTTATTTTGCATATTCTTTCACCGATCAGAGCAGCGAGAGAGCGTGCGAGAAATTAAGAGAGTCATACCTTGAATTACTAACCCAACTGGTGACCTTTTTTACTGAATATCTGCACCATCATCTGCTTACAACGTTACTGACCAGGTGTAAGTAGTTCAAGCGCAGCCAGATGTATCAAACGTCCCAATTTATTCGAAACTCTGCAATTCACGCATGTGTTAACCGACTCTAGCTTTTCGCCGCATTTACGCACGTTAGATTGAAACCAATGTCACTTTGCCCTAAAGAACTCGAGTTCAAGCGAAAATGACATTATCAATAAGTGCTTTCCAGTAAAGTTACGCATGTCCTAAACATGATTTGTAATCGTATTCCGACATATAATACGATCTCAGCTTGTGCTTTTTTCACGGGTTTACAACTGACGCTGTCCACATGTTTAATGCGTCAAAGACTAGAAGATTGCTACAAAATAGTGCTACAAAAAATAGGCGCACGTAGAATACTGTTAGGGACCACCAGGCTGAGAGCCGATTTATCGGAATCTGGTTGCAACAAGGCTCAATATGACCGTCAGGATCTCAATATCATGTTTGCTTTTGGACGTTTGTCGATAGATCTTCTCTGAAGCCCGGGAGAGCGTTAGAAGCGCGCGCGACTCCCCCAGTCAGAGGAGGGAGAGGCGAGACGAGAGACAAGGGGGCGGAGCCTCCCTCGCATGTGTCTCTCTCCCCCCCCCCCACTCTCTCGCCGCTCTCACCTCGCGCTCTTACTTAATTCGGGCACAATTCAGGGAAAATTAATAAAAATCCAATTTTGTGCTTAAAATTCCTCTAAAATACGAATTAACATATTTCGAGATGCGGAACATTGTGCGTTTCGCGGGAAGTGCCGAAATGACCCTATTCCCAACCGTTATCTCGATGTTTGACTAAGTTATACATGATAGTGCATGCTCCGCATCAGGTCACTGATAGAGGAGGGTGAGAGCATCATGTCAAGCTTTTGGGCGTGTGATTTGGTTGCGTCTCCGAGGTGTGCTCCCTCGATCTCGTTTTTGAAGGGAATGGTGTCGAGGGAAAGTGGGCGGGGCTGGCGGTCCCGAAATACTGTTACATATTTTCGCGGAACATACTTTGTTCAACTTTTCTAGAGCGCTAGGCGTGATAAGTGTTCACGAGTTTTTGAATCGTTTAAAATTTGTATTGAGAATTAAAGGATACTTCGTTCACTACCAATATCTCATATTGAAAAGCGTTTTGCAAATTCTCGCTTGCGCTAAGTATTAACCTCTTCTGATCCTCTCTATGCTCACTTTTCACCCACCAATTTATATCGGTTATCTACTCTAATTGTGTCCCTCAAGAAGTCGTTGTCCTTTCCGTTGTCCCTAATAAATCGGCATTTGTCTGAATAGGAATGTATTTATTTCCGGATGTATTCTAATCTAGAGAGTCGAGACCGACTCAATATTCAAAATTTCTCAGCGTATGCTTGACAAATATCTTCGTCTTGGTTTTGTTATTTGTCGCACATATTTTGAGCTGCTCTGAGAATCTGAAGCGTCAATGAACGTTTGCGATAAATAAACATCATATTTTCAGGGGAATAACACGTATCACAATTCACCGAACCTTAGCTATGAACACTTCTCTTCGCTATGGTTGGGACTCCGACTTAATTGTTATGAATTACGTCTTTGGGTAAGATAAAGTTTTTTTAATGATTCGTAATAAAAAAGAAAACGCGGACGACTCCGCACGATCTCATGGCAACCGAAAACTCAAAAACCATCATAATGAAAAATAGCAGGTTTCAATGGATCATAGAATCGTTCGTTCTGATCTTTCTTCATTCCACTATTCTGATGATCCTTTCTTCGAAGAGAACAATCATGATGCCAGATATCAGAAGAGGCTACATGATAGACCAGGTTATTGCGAAATCCCCAGATGTTTGTTGCTAAACCTAACAACACTACTGAGATAAAGAGTACACTTTCTAGATCGGCATGATTTTCTACGGATGGGCAATATGTTACATCGTGAAAATGTACCCTATCTATCCGTGGCCAGGGTACGTATTTTGATGCCGCTGAATTTATTTTGGAATATTTGTATTTGTGCGCAGGAATATTTGTATTTGTTTGCATGTCAATGCTGATGCAAATATACTAAGATTAACAAACTAATAATTAACAGTATTAATTATTATTTGCAGGTTCTACTGTGGCGGTGTCATCTGCACACTGTTTCCCGATATCCAGATGTCGATAGTCATGGTGGGAATTTGGCATATCTTTCTTTGGCGTGTATTTCTAAATCTGGCTTGTTTTCGAGAGACACAAAGTTACTAGCAACCACAGTTCGTGCTTTTGCTATAAACTTCACACCAGAGATCGGCGTTTTCTAGTCGTTCATGAATCATATAAAGTTGTTTTCAAAAAGGAGCACGAAACTATTCTTATACAAAAAAACATTCATTTCAGTTCCTTTCCGCCCTAGCCATCATCTCAGTAGTTCCGTGTTTTCAATACCTCACTTTTCGCGTTTACGCCAATGTCGTTTCCGTGTCGGACGCACGCTTTTTCATTGGACAGCGGTAATTTGCTGTTTTCATAATTTTGAACAAGGAACTAGACGTAAATTTGTGACGTTTTCAGTATTCCAGGAGCGAATTCGGTGAGAAATGTTTTTATACTGCAATTTTTTTAGAGCCCAACAAGTTCTTATCATTGTCTCCACTGCAATTCTCGGTGCGAATGTCGTCTTATTCGGAGTATTAGGAGATGAACCCGAATTTGTCTATGAAGAAATCTATTCGGTGAGTTAGCATCTGTCAGATGTTCGCGATTTCACGTAAAACTGATTATTTTATTAATCTCCAACTTCATAAATTTGCACGGAATTTGAGTTTATTTCAGACGCCAGAAATTAAAACGTTACTAGACACAAGGGGAGGAAGAGTTGTCATTTTTGGACGTCCCGGAGAAGCAGGAGAATTCGCGTATGGTATGCACCTCAAATGAGATGATTTAAAGTACATTGGTATTTCAGAAATATATTTAATTTTCATTTCGGTTGCTCTAATTCTGCCTCTGATGGTAGTAATGATGCATTATGCTAGAAAAGTTATCAGAAGGCGGGAGGTTAGTTTAACTTTAAAAATTAATAATATTGTAAACATCCCTTCAGCACGTGGTTTCTTCTCGAACCCACAAAGTTGAGGACAGGCTAGCCAAAGTGTTCTTTATTCAAGTACGTGAGAGTTGTCTTCCCACCATTCACGAAATAAATTCTCTGTAGATAGTGAGCGTCATCATTTTCTACTGTTTTCCGCTTGTTCTGCTACTCGGGTTGATGCTGATTGACACCTCTGCCTGGCCTACGTGGACTCTAGCAATTCTACGACCGATGATTATGGTGAGGGTGAGAGTCATAAAATGCCGTTTCGGCAATATTTATCTATATTCTGCACACTCTACTTCGGTCAGACAAGCTAGCGGCCGTGCTGAAAACATAGAACCTTGACGAGAACAACTAGGGTGAACATGGAAAGATGAAGTATCAATACCTCCCCCCTTAATATTTGATTCTGATGAAATTAATATAAAATCGTACTTGTATACTTAATAGGGAATGGTCAAACTTCACGGAAACGAAACATAAATCGGATTATATAGGATCTGATCTTAGAAACCGAGTTTCATTCATTTCTCGACATGCCCTAGCTCCCTATATAATCCGATTTATGTTTCGTTTCCGTGAAGTTTGACCATTCCCTATTTAGAAACCACAGGGTCGAGAGCCGATTTCACTCAGTCAGGCGAAAACCAGTGCCAAGGAACCCCTCTGGGATAAAATAACATCATACTTTTGGCCGTTTTCCGATATATCAACTCATTCTCGAGAAACTATCGAAAAAGTTATCCCGAGGCTCCCACTATGCATTACTCGCCTGATCCACCCTCATACATCCATGTAGCGCACGTGATACGAGCCAACACATGGTCTTGTGGCTCAATCCATAGCGAGCTCGCTTATTAAACCCGAAACCTCAGGTTCGAGTCCCATCCTTTGCAGCCAGTTTTGCTAGTTGCAAAGATAAACAACGGAAGTCGGAATACGAATACGCGCGTACTCTTACTTTTGTCGAGCAACCACAATTCGAGGATTTACTTTTTCCCCTATATTTTTATTTGAAAATTAATGAACAAATATGATTCATAAATAACGAGTGGAATAGCGTGTTCCATTCATTGGAAGTGCCTCAATCCCCTTTCCTCGACCGTATTCACCGATTTTTAAAATAGTTAGACTTGACCGATCAGGCTGCTCCACTCGTCGTTTGTGAAGACTACTGAGAGCTACAGAAAATGCTTTTGATCGGCCCGATTGGTTGAGAATAGGATGTGTGGTCGGCCTTGCGGATTTTGGGGAACTCTATATTGACCTCAAGTGGGCGGAGCCTGTGGTCCCTATGTATACTCATTTCTAGATGCTTCTATCGCTGAAGAGCACAGTTCAATCGATGATATTTCTGCTGAAAAATCCACAGTATACCAAAGTATTTTGCCTGAAACACAATCATTCTGGCTTTACGTTGTCATTCAGAGAGTCGTCGGTAGAGTGATCGACATCGCTAGATGCAGAAGTCGAAACGACACTGACCTGACAAGTCTCCAAACGCGAGTCAGCGCTTTTTCAAGAACTTCCTGAACTCCATTTCCTCACCTTTTGAATGAGACTTTGTTAGAATGGTTATGATAAATAAGTAATGTAAATCAGTTCATTCTTGAAATTGTATTTCAAAGCTCTATAAAATGCGAACTTCTCACCTTTCTTGTCAGTAAGACTCTGAATGAGGACTATTCTTCTTTGCTTGGTAATCCTTGCCGCGTTTGCCTGCAGCGTGCCTCGTCAAATTAGAGCCGAGCAGGAGTCGGTCAGATTTTATTTGATCTTTTACGAATTATATCGAATTATATCGATCTTTTACGAATTATATCGTTCGCTTATATGAGAACCGTGTATACTAATAGCATTGCTGCCAACTAAATTGATATTTAAAATGTTCGCAGGTGGAGGTCAAAGAATTGGTCATAGAAGCGGAGCAGCAAGCAGCTGAAGCGAGTGAACCGCCCGCAATCGAGACGTAGCTTTTTCCGCCCCCTATGATATTATAATTAATTTGTTTTAGCACAGATCAGAAGCTGACAAGATGCAAGACTGAGTTAGTGGGTTGTGCCGACTTTAACAAGTGGTAAACATTCAGATGCCAAGGCAAATACGGACAAGAAACTCAAGCAAAGGCAAATTGCAAAGCGAAATGTGAGACGGATTCAATGACAGAGTCGACAATCGCCGAGCAAGTGCAAGAAGACGAATGAATATTTTGCGTTAAAAGTTTGCTGGTAGACATAATTCTAATGATAGACACATGCATGATCGCATGGTGAACGCATCATTTAGCGATATTTTGCTTCATGTGGCGCAAGGAAGCACATGAACATTGAAAGCACATGTTTTGAAAACAAAATCATAATTCATTGCGTCTATTCAAGATTCGGCTGATTGATCAGGCAGAAACCGCCTTCTGAAAGATTTTTTTCTTCAAAAATTGAATTCCGCAACATTCACCTTCCGAATACTTTTAAAATAGAATTCGATCACGATCGTACGTGAAATAACCATCCGGACAGAATCCCAAGATCATGGAAAATATTTGAATGTTTTTTTTTTACAAAAACACTTACTTGCAAATCAGATCGCTGATGACTTGCAAATCAGATCGCTGATGACATGCAGTTGTAGCACTAAGATTGAGGCAGGTTGGGAATCTTCGCTGTCGAAACTGCAATTTTGATTTTGTTTGATATTTCAGCCCTTCGCGGCCGTGATATTTCCGGCAATTTCCAGACTCTCAATGAAAGTAGCGCCCAAGGAGTTTATAGAACATCACATTTACCTGTATTCCTGCGATCCTCTGAGCCGTATCCCAATCACCGTCACGTATCCATCTCTATCCACTACCAGAGTCGGCGTGCCGGCACCAGCAAGCCACGTTCGGTATGATTCGGATTTCTGGAAGTTGTTTTTTGTTGTTGTTGTTATTCGTTCGCTGAAAATTTGAATTATATCACATTAACACCGGAAGCATAAAAGATAAAGAACCGGTGAAACTCACATAATACTGGGCAGTCAGCTCGAACGTCGGGTCGCGCTCCATCTCGATCACCACTTCTGAAACACATGTGTTTCCCTAATTTCAATAGCAAATAAATCAATCACTGTTGAACTCCGGATCCCTGTTGTAGATCTTGCCGAGATGCTCGGCACTGGGAAAGCATGAGATGTTTCGATCAATGGCTGGCTCGACCTGAAATGAGTAGAGATGCCCAATTTTTCTCTTCTCTTTGCCCATTCTCTCTCGTATCTCAGACCGGCGAGAGAGATTGCGAAATGAAGAGAGTCACTTCCGAATTGGCATCGTATTGAAGGCTAACTGACCAGCTCGACGATAGAGATGCCGTATTCCGCGAGGTACTGGTAGCCACGGACCGCAGATTTCTTGGTGGTGGAGATCTGAACTGGGCTTTTTGGAAGGATTTGGAATGAATTTGGAATGATAGAGAAGAACGATATGCTCACCGGGTCCTCATATTGGTCGCCGTAGACCAGCCACATCTCTCCCCTCTCGAAAGACTCGAAACTGAAATGGAATCTGTTTGTGCAACCAATTTTAGATGCTTCTTTAGAATATCGGAAACTTCTGCAAGAGCTAGCACGATGTTAAAGTTGTATATAAAATCATAAATCGGTTTCTCGGATCTCTAATCTCGGCTTCGAATGTTTCAAGAAAAAATAGCAGACCAAAACTCACTCGCACTGCCTCGAAGCAATGGCATGGGAATCCGATATCAGCGTCGCCCAGCACACAAATCGCGTTCTTCAAAGTTCAATTACTAATTTTAAAATTTTAAAAATACTCACATATCTTCTTCGAGTTTTTGATGAATTGAGGAGACAAAGGCCGTTTTGTGATCGTCATCTTGATCTCTGAATTTTGCACTGAACACTATGAATAATGCAATGAATGGATGTCAAAAATTTACGCGTTTTTCATTATATTAAAAATGCATTGTGTTTGAGATCTAATCTCGATAACGACGCTTTGAATATCTTGTGTGAATACGGCATTTTTTCTTGTGATTTCACAACGACAAATTTCACTCACAACGGATAACCACACCGCTCCTAAAACTCAGAGAACGTGCTCGTCCAGCTTCGTAATCTTCTCAGTGCATCTTTGAACGTTTGACTGATGTTTTGAGAACGTTTGATAACGTTTGACTGATGATGACTGATGCCGGGAAGCAGGAATTATGAATATCGTGTATTTTCCGTACTTACCGTTATTCAGAACTTGGCTCATCGCTGGTTCTCCTCGGTATTGGTATCCGGCATTTGCCTGACGGGATTCATTGAATGTTGTTAGTCTAATATCTATTTTTATCGGTCACCTCTGAAAGTGCTCTAACAAGTACACGATGTACGAGAAGATGAAAGAAATATGAGAAAGCAAAGCTATTTTATGTCACCTTTTGGTTGAACTCATCATATCACACTCCAGTATGCTTGCAGATTGCAAAAATGTAAGGAATTACGGATAAGATAGTGTTCTGAATCGATCTTTGATCTCTTGAATGAATACTTTCGAAATGTCTCACGTCATCCACTAGAATCCCGAAAAAGAAGTCACGAATCTCGCTCTTGGTATCGTACATACTCATGGATTTGGCTCTAACGTACACTGCTGCTCGGCCCAATCGGCCCTGTAATACTATTTTTATCTGAAAACCTTCGAGTTTATAGCTTGCTAAAATGCGATTAATATTTCTGATCCATCTCCTTAGCGTTTGGATAAAAAAAACTAATTTGTTACGGCGGATATTCTATGAATAATTTATTTGTTAATCTTTCAGGGTACTTTTTTAGCGATTCTCACAAACCCTCTCAACATAGCGCCTTCCGGGGAACCGTTTGAAGCAGGCTCTCGATCCACCACATAGTTCTTTGTAGCCGATCAGTTCGCGATAGTCGAGGGCTGAAATTATTATTTCGAATTCCGGCATCTAATCTTCATCCAAAGTATCATATATTGGGTTGAGGAATGCTCGTTTAAGTAACGCTCGTTTTTGAGCATCGTGTTTGGGCTCATATATCTCCCGCCAATCAAATCTAAACGAGCTGACTTTATAGCATTTTTTCAGGGTATGCTCGAGTATCATAGCCGTTATTATTAGAAATATCACGCTTCCTGTGTAGGAGAGAAATTTAGATTTCAATGTACCTGATAATTTTCGAAAATTTTAGATTTTTTTCAATTTAACTCATAAAGAGAATGCTCCACACTTAGCAAAATTCGTCCATATTTTCAACAGGAAAGGTACTCCACATTCAAGCATAATTGAGGTCTTTAGATCTATTGCTAAGAAAACGCGGCTAGCAAAACTTCTTTCGGTCAGTAACTGAAAATCCTACACTCTCGTTAGGCGCATATCTCACACAGGCCTTTACTTGGATATTCCTCTGAATATCATCAGTGTAATGTATAACCATGATACTTTACTACTGCAGCTTAATTGTGGCTCAATAATTCTTGTTCCCTCAGTGCTGACCTGTCAAAATTTCAGGGTGAGGTGCGACAACTTTGAATTGAGCCAGCCATTGTGATCGCCTAAATGATCGGAGATATATGATATAGTGTGCGCTAAAGAGAGTATACAAGCCCTTATCGATCATCAAAAACCGGAATATAATTGCACAATTTAGAAAGACGGGAGAGCTCATAATCTGAAATTGGAAAAACGAGCGTTACTTATTCCTCAACCCGATACATCGAGTAGACTCACTCGAGTTCCCTATTGTAGACGTGAACAAGTGAAGGACTCGGAGCTGATTGGTACTATTTTCGCCGATTTTTTGTGTAATGAGTCGACGGAATATCGAAAACCTGTTCTCTCGCTAGTCCACAGATTTCCACCACATTATTCTCTTGCTCGCTAACTCGAAACATAGAGATCTCTTCGGAAGCCCGGGATCGACCCCATATGAGAATAAGAACCACAACTACCTTCTGAAATACAACATAAATCGAATTATAAATGTAGTATTAATAATTGTATGAAGATTCTCACCATTGAGGGAAGACCGAATCAATGCTATGTAGCTATGAAAATGTGTCTGCGTGACGCGCCTATATAGGCGTACTACAATTTCAAAACAAATGTTAAAAACGCCTGTGGAGGAGTGTTTTGTGGAAAGGGTGCAAGCGTTCATGTTTATATTCGATGCATTTACGTCAATCGGCAGAGGTTTAGAGAGGGATCTTCTTTAGCTCTAAACGTGCTCCGATTGTTTTGCATGTTCATCCCACGCCATGGATTGCTTTTTTCACTGTCGAGAAAGTGTCTACACCTTATTTGTAATCTTGCGGCTTCTCAAGCAAGCACATATCAGACGAATTCCAGCTGTAGCAGTTAGCGCAAACCCTGAATGATGTGGAACCAATCGGCTCCAAACACTTATATTTTGCTCCCGGGAGATCCCCCTCAGAGCTGCCCAAAAACTGTGGTTCTCTAACGCTGAACGTGTTCTGGTCAGAAGCCCAAGCGTACCTTGAGTATCTGGGTTAAAACCAACGACGAGGGCGAAAAACGAACTCTCGTAGACGCGATGCTCTCTACACGCGACGGCATAGAAAGTGGCTAGAGAACGAGAGATAGCAGTCGCTCTCTACTCCCTAGCTGACAGGTGCCACAGTCTTTTCTCCCTGGCCAGAGAGTCAGGTCTCTTCCTCCTCTCCCCTCATTTATCTGTCCATTTGACTCAATGAGAGAGATTCATCTACTAGAGTTGGCTGTGCTTATTAACAGCTTCTCTTAGCGCGCATCCATCAAAATATCTTTCGGCACGTTGTAGACCGATTCGCTCTTATTGAAAATCATTCATCGTCTCGTAACGAGACTCTTGTTCACTGTTCAGTGCAATAAAATGTGAATGCAGTTTGAATCACAATTATGTGTTCAGAGATCTGCACACTCTCGCTAACGCCTATCTCAAGCAACATCGCCATTCATGAAGAGCATGATTCACGGAGAATCGACAACCAATTCAAGAACTATAGAGAAGGTGAGCGAATCTCTGCCATTTCTTACAAATTGGGTCCTCCTGGAATCTGTGCAATGTGAATAGCGCACGGCTTTCTCTTTCTTCTTCTTTCTAGGTGATACGATAGCCAGGTCTTTACTCTTACGGGATGGCTCTGTTTTTGAATATAGGGGGGGGGGGGGGGGGGGGGGGAATGAAAGAGCTCCCTTTCTTTGACCGCGACTCTTTTCAGTGTTATCTATTTCGCCCTGTTGAATTTACAATGCGAAATGTCAAATTTGAATGGAGGGACCGACGCTCTCCTCTCTGACTCAGACGGAAAACGGTATGTTTCGATTATTCTCGTCTCTTTCCATTAAGATAATTTGTCTTCCTGATCTCAGAGAGACGGAAAATCGCTTATCAATTGCCCCATGATTCGGGGAACGCCGATTTGCAATTTCGTGCAATTTCGTAATGCAATTTGCAATTTCGTCCCCGACCGAATTCACATTCGGAACGTGATGCTCTTTCTCTTTCTATCTGGCTTGAAACCGTCCGCCATTCATGAACAACTGGAGCAGGTTTACCCCACACATACCCCGCATGTAACCACCGTGAGAAAGTGGGTAGTCAAATTCGAGAAACACGACTTTTCCCTCGAAGATGAAGACCGACCCGGTCGCCCCATGGAGTTGGACCTCGATCGATTGCGTTCTGAGGTGGAGGCTGACCCGTATCTCACTACGCGCGATCTTGCTGACTTCCTTGGGGTCGACTAAAAAACTGCCGTGAATGGACTTCACGCGATTGGAAAGAAGTGGAAACTCGGGAGATGAATCCCCCATGACCTGACCGACTATGACAAGGATCGCCGAGTGGACATGGCTTCGACTCTTCTCACTCTGCATCGCCGGTTTGATTGGCTGGACAATGTCATCACAGGTGATGAAAAGTGGGTGCTCTACGACAACCATGAGCGCATGAGACAGTGGGTCGGAGAGGACCAAAAGCCAGCAGATGTCCCCAAACCGATTTGCACCCCAAAAACGTGATGTTGTGCATCTGGTGGTCAGTGCGGGGAGTGGAGTTCTGGGAACTCCTACCCGAGGGGACGACTATCACGGCAGAGGTCTACACTCTTCAGCTACGGAAGCTGAGACTCGCTGTCGAACAAACACGCGGGAAGGACGCTCGAATCTACTTTCAGCACGACAACGCCCGCCCGCATGTTGCAAGAAAGACCAAGGCTGAGCTGGCGGGCTATGGCTGGACTGTCCTCCCCCACCCTCCCTACTCACCCGACCTTGCCCCCTCCGATTACCACGAGCTTCAAAGACCGAGCCACTATCCAGACCGTACTGACCAACTATTTCAAGAACCAGCCCCAGTCCTTCTATCACGAGGGCATCCACAAGCTGCCTGGTAGATGGCAGAAGGTCATCGATGCGCATGGAGAATATTTTTAGATTCTATCGTGCTTTGTAAAGTTTTTATGATAAAGTGAAAAAAATTCAAAAACGAGCGTTACTTATTCCTCAACCCGATACATGGGGTGATGCACTCAGTCATCCATCAATATTCATCACAGACGCCGATTACACCTGCTTAGGCGGACTTTGTGATGCTGAAGAGTACGGATCAACTCGGTCAAGATTCTCTTAGGATATAAAGATATGTTTGGCGAGAATGAGAATGAGCCGATTGAATCCAAGTCGATTGTAGGTATCTCGTTCTAGCGACATTGTTGTTATTCGCTTTATTCTTACTGATCCCACATCTATATCTCTAATGCACCAGATCGTTACACCGATTTTCTGTATCTAATATGTTACTATTGTCGTAACTGAATAAATAGTGAATGAATGATAAATAAGGAAAGATGGGTCGAGGAAAAGAGGGGAGAAACATCAAACTGTAACTTTAACATATTTTGAACAAACGTCTTCGAAAAATACGTCTTGAATAATATAGAAACATGCAAATTATTCAGGCTGCGATTTCGGAATAGATCAGAAATTAAACGGCAATGTAATAGTGATGACAAACCGCCATCTCCTCATTTTTCTTCATTTCGCATGTTATCTACTTTCGCTGACCGACGAGAGAGCACGCACAAAGATGTTTGGCTTGGCAATGCATGCATTCACTTTTCGGAGTATTGTTTTTACAATAACATGTACGATTCACTCGTAACTTTTTAAAATTGAGAAGGCTCGAGATAAATTAAACGTCAACTTTTATCACAAGTCTTCATTCAAACTGTCAAGTAATGAGCGGACGCCCCATCAACATTGGGCGTGTCGATTATTTCGAAGACCCGATGCGGAAAATGCATAAAAATAAAGATTTGTGATCCTCTCGTCATCCCGGATCGATATATCCGCATGGGATTACTCGGATAGGCCTTTGCGAAAAGTTCACTTTTTAAAAATTATTAATGAAAATCATGAAAAATGAACTAAACTGGCGTGTTCGCCATGCAATTCTACCCCAGGAAATATTTTCACCTAAAATTAGCCCTCTCGACAGCCGAGTTGCACGTAAAAATGTGATTTCGACGTGACGTCGTCTGGAGCCAACGAGGCTTCTATGGTTAAAATGAATATGCCCATCGTCTTCAGCACCCTCGATAACCCCAAATCACACTGTTTCAGAAAATCGACCTTTTTAAGCTGTGCCAGATTCATCCGAAATTGCTCGAAAATAAGGCGAACGGCGTCATATCGACTGGGCAATCGATTATCAATGAGGAAACACAAATTGCAACGCGATAACAGGGAAGCGAGAATCCCATGTTTCCTCCCTTGATCTACCCCTCCGTCTCAAGGAAAGGTCATCGATCGGTCTCTTCTCTTCCCTTCTCGCCTCCCCTGGTGAGGTCAACTTGCACTTGCTTGTTTTTGTTTGTAAGTTGGCGTGCATCTTCGATCCTTGATCTTTGATCTATGATCTTGGGTGGTCGTCTCTGTCATATGCGCTTCTAATTCCATGAATGTCATGATATTCGCCATATTTTTACTCTACTATCCCAACTTTAGCCATCTCTGTCTCGATTCGGTTCTCGTTCCTTACATCGCATCGCTCAGATGCCGACCCACCCCGACTGGCTTCTCGCCTGGTTCTGGCGGGCATCTCTGGCTATCCGAGCCATTTCAGAAGGCCACTCCATCGCCTGTGTAGTCGACTGGCTGCTCTCCCTCGCCATTCACCGACTGGTCTCGGTACGATTCTTTTTCGGTTTGGTTACGGTATGTCTGGGTTACGGTAGGTTAGGAGTACGGGTAGGATTAAAAAACACATTTGACACTGGAGGACGGTTTTCTTTTTTAAAATTAATATATATATTTTTGGAATGAACGGTGTGATGCGGTATCACGAGGTACGAAACTATTTCAGGTCGACAACCGCGAGGCGTCTCCGCTCATCCTCAACGGCGGAAAAGCGCTCTTCGCGATGAGTTGGGTGAGCGAGACTATTGATTTTCGAGTTTGCTCTTTGATCTTTTGTATTTAAAACTGATGTTTTTGATTATTGAGATTTCTTTTTTTTTGATTTTTCATCTAGATAGTTATAACTTGGATACCTTTATTTAAAAAATAAGGAGCTTGGCGTGATTACACCATTGTGAAAGCATCTACTTTTCTACTTAATCAGCTCTAATAGGGGTATAGTATTCTGGATTACTGTACGCATTATTGGCTGTGTACTCGAGTTTTATCTTCAGATGTTGGTGCTGTCTCTTCTAGAGGGCCGTAGCCGCAAGAGACGCAGAGCAGCGGTCGACGATGAGAAGCGGCAAATGATGGAGATCTCTAAAGTCTGAAAGCAATTACAGGCATCGGTTACGGTTAGTAAGAGGTAAGGTCCAGAAAATTAACAAGGTATACATAGTACTTTGCAATGTACTATATCTGGGATCTGTTTTTCTATCCACTCGAAAATATAGCGCAATATACGATTTTTGTTTGGTTCAGCAACACCTCAGTCACATGCTGGCGAAAATATCTGCTATGTCTATAGTGGCGGTTCAGAAACACGAGGTGTAGTGTAATCACCAAGCACCATACTTCACAGAAATGACACCGGTTTGGACCTATCACTACTCTCCATGGAGCACTGATCCAAGAAGCAGGTTCCATAAATATTCGAACTCAGGATCTTTGTCTTTCCATTATGACCGTCTTACTGATCGGTCAGCCCTGATTCAATGTGCGCTATAAAGAGTAATAGTCCCCTCATCTAACATGAAAAGCCATGTCTTGATCGGCCAAATACGAAGGACACGGTAGTGGAAAATTTTTGCTTCCAAAAAAGCCAAAAGACTTACGCATCAGCCTGATACCTCGTGCAATTTAGTTGTTCAATGAATCGATCTTGCCAATTCCGCTTATGAATGGTTGAAGGTGGAGCAGAGATGAGCAGTCTCTGATCTCTGTTCTGACTCATGATTAGAGTGTCGAATACAAACAACTATTCGAAACTGTTTGATTGTAATATTTGATTTGACAAAGCGAAACGAATTTCGAGTATTCAGAACCAGATTTGAGTCATGCGCACATTTCAAAGATATTTTAGAAAATAAAAATTTTCGTAAATATAACTATATTAATTTAAAATTTAGTTTGTGCCTTTTAGAGACCTCCTGGTGCGCAGTCGATCATCGCCCGACGACTTGAGCTACTCCCACAGCGAATTCATCCCCGAACTGGAGGAGATTGTCGCTGTCGGCGAGAGGTTCGTCCATTTACTCATTATTTTTTTAAATTGAAGAGTTTGCACTTTTTTTTTTTGGAAAACTCGTTTCTAATGGAGATTCATGTGGTTTTAAAAATCGGTGAAAAGATCGGATCTTCGATGTTAAAAAAATGCAAAGATCCGATCTTTGATTTGAATTCCCGCATTTTTCAATCTCGGCTTCAAGTGGAGCTAGAGACTAGAAATTTTAACAGCAGCTCGCAAATGTCCAAAGAGAGAAACCAAATTTCAAGTCTCTAGCTAACCTAGAAGCCGAGTTATTCGTGAAACACGAAAAATACGGTAATTACAACGTTAAAATCTTAATTTTCGAATAACCCGGCTTCTAGGATAGCTAGAGACGAAATTTGGTTTCTGGGCTTCTTTGGACATTTGCAAGCTACTGTTAAAATTTCTAGTCTCTAGCTCCACAGGTAGCCAAAATAGAAAAATGCGGGAAATTAAATCAAAGTTCGGATCTTTGCATTTTTTTAACATGCCCAACATCGAAGATCTGATCTTTTCACCGATTTTTAACATCGCATAAGTTATAGATTTCGGTAAAACAAACAATGCCAATCTAGTGATGCCATGAACCGAAATAACTCTAGAACTTGAAAGCGCTCTCTCAGGTCAGAAAAAAACGAGCGAGAGCGTGAATTAAGGATCATAGGGTTCCGATTTGCCATAATAACCATCCATGATAATCAAATATATTACTAAAGATTACCAAACCATAATGTCTGTCTGTCCGTCACGTTGTATGTCCGTATTCTTGTCACGCTTTCGTTTTTTGCTCATAACTCGCGTTAAACTCATCTCCCGAGGACAAGTCCTTGACCATTCGAACCCTCTCGGAGAGCTTTACAAAAATCAATACCAATTTCGTCATCATTACGCAACATTTCGTCATCCTTACGTTTTTCGCGCCTAATTCAGCTCAAAATCGTCCGTAAAGATCGAGAACAGTGTCAATCGACTCAGAATCGTCAGCGCTTTTCACCGACAGCAAATATTTCGCAATCTTTGATTTCGTCATCATTACGAAATATTCACCTTTTCGCTCATAACTCGCTTCAAAATCATCGGACAGGCTCGGGAGAAGTACTAATCGACCTCCCGTGCTCAGATTTCGCAATCTTCGATTTCGTCATCATTACGAAATCTTCACATTTTCGCTCATAACTCGCTTCAAAATCATCGGACAGGCTCGGGAGAAGTACTAATCGACCTCCCGTGCTCAGATTTCGCAATCTTCGATTTCGTCATCATTACGAAATATTCACCTTTTCGCTCATAACTCGCTTCAAAATCATCGGACAGGCTCGGAGAAGTACTAATCGACGCTCCCGTGCTCAGATTTCGCAATCTTCGATTTCGTCATCATTACGAAATCTTCACGTTTTCGCTCATAACTCGCTTGAAAATCATCGGACAGGCTCGGGCAAAGTACCAATCGACCTCCCGTGCTCAGATTTCGCAATTTTCGATTTCGTCATCATTACGAAATATTCACCTTTTCGCTCATAACTCACTTCAAAATCATCGGACAGGCTCGGGAGAAGTACTAATCGACCTCCCGTGCTCAGATTTCGCAATTTTCGATTTCTTCATCATTACGAAATCTTCACATTTTCGCTCATAACTCGCTTCAAAATCATCGGAGAACCTCGGGAGAAGTGCCAATCGACATTTTATGATTTTTTTAAAATTTAAGGATACTTCGGCCATACCGTTGTGAAAAGCTCGTGAGGCTGAGAGCATGGAGGAAAAGTTGCGATGTAGCCACGGAGCGAAGCGGAGTGGCTACATCGCAACTTTTCCGGAGCGTTCGAAGGCCTCACGAGCTTTTTGCAACGGTATATGCCCCACTCGCAAGCAAGCGGTGCTTGGCTAACGTGTATAGCGACCTAAAGTTGATAAAATAAGACATGATTTGTGATTTTGCCTATGCTCTGGCCATACCGTTGTGAAAAGCTCGTGAGGCTGAGAGCGTGGAGGAAAAATTGCGATGTAGCTACATCGCAACTTTTCCGGAGCGCTCGAAGCCTCACGAGCTTTTTGCAACGGTATACGCCCCGCTCGCAAGCAAGCGGTGCTTGGCTAACGTGTATAGCGGCCTAACGTTGCAAACATAATCGAAATTTCGTGATTTTGCCTATGGTTTGGCCATACCGTTGTGAAAAGCTCGAC
>BTSX01000153.1:0-21964 GCA_036245825.1 Pristionchus entomophagus
GTTGAGGAATGGATTAGGGAAATGGAGGGGAGAAGAGACGGGCCAAGTTGACGTCTCAGGAAGTAGCTCAAGATGCAAATTTCGGAAATCTGCTTTCCACAGATCCATTGACCCTCAAGAGAAAAGCCCATAGCCAAAATAGTAAGTCGAACTCGCATTTTAAAGGGGTATAAGGCCGCCTCAAAATCGGGGTGACCTCGGGTGACCACGGTGACCCTCCGTGCCCCACTTCTTGGGGCGGGAGACTCTGCGGGACTGTATAATGGGTGTATGAAGAAAGTGGTCGATGATGGATGATCATCCGAATGAACGAGTCTTCTTCCTCAGAGCCAACGATCCGTGGTAGTAATTAGGAAAGTATGTGATTGTTACTATAATGGGTGTATGAAGAGAGTGGTCGATGATGGTTGATCATCCGAATGAACGAGTCTTCTTCCTCAGAGCCAACGATCCGTGGTGCGACGGATGTCTCATGCGATGCCTCCTCTCACATTCACAGTCCGAACTCAGAAGCCGATGAAGGGAATGAATGTATGCACAGAGATATCAAGACAGCGACGAGTGTGTACTGGTCAGTGCCCATTCCACTACACAGTTACAACAACACGGGTGCTCAAAATGACCAAATACCAGCATTAAAAAACAAGGAGCGCGGCGGGCCAATGAGAGCGAGGGGCGTGACTTGGCAAATTTCCCACTTGCGTTGCGGTCACGCAACGCGTATCTCCTCTCGGCGTTCCTCCATTTTGAACTTTCACGCGCCTGTTCAGATACGGTTATAGCCATTACCCTTGCTCATCTTGGCAAAATGCCAGCCCGATTTCACCGCCGTTTTTAATGACTGGTCTTGAGCACCCGTGAACAAACTCACCGATTCCTTTTTTCATTGTTCACATTCTCTCATCAAATAGAAGGATGAGAAAACGTAGGAAATGAGGATAGGAATCCTTGAATTATTTACCAAGTTGAGTACGACACGGTATGAAAAATACACAACTCCAAATATCGCACAATTATTGTGCAAATTGAGAACAAGGCTGTGTACAATGACTCATTCTCCAATTTCCCATCATAATCAGAGCGGATTGAATGATGAAATCCATTTCAGCACACAGATGGATCAGAGCGTGAAGTGACGATCAAGTTCCGTGCTGGATCATGTGGCCTTGATAGAATTCCCTCGCCGGTCAGTCCCCTTTTCCCATCCCTCCCTTCATGATTCCTCTCCATTCCAGAACGGTGCTGGCTACTCATACAACATCTCGGTCATCCTTCAGTTCCATCCCCTCATCATGACCAGAGCAGATACTGTCAGTCCTTTTCTTGGTTCATTCCAATGTTCATTCCACTCTATGAATGCATCTCCAGGGTCTGGATGTATCATGCTTCTACTCTGCCCCCGTCGCTCCTTCTGAGATCGGACGATCGAGCATCAAGAAACTGGCTGACACACAATGCACCTACAGACTTCACGAAGTAGGAATTTATTTCATTCTTCAATCAACCTATAACGGTGGAGATTATCCATCAGTGAATATCACAACGAAAATCGTGTACAACGATAGAGAAACGGTAGATCAGTGGGAGGAATTTATTCATCATTATGCCTGTTCTCAAGTCTGTATTGGCTCCCATGACGATGGACGGGGGCGCCTGCTCACTCAGTTGCTCCGCCCTTCCGCTGGGCAGTGACGGGACGTTGGGAGCGATGGAGGGGGAGGAGGAGCCACGAAAGGAAGGTAGTTGGAGGACGAGAATGAAGATGACGACGATCCCGTGAACGGCAATGAGGACGATGGAGAAATACTTCATCTTCATGCGGTTATTCTTGCGCTCTGCGACTCGCGCCTTCTTCACGAATGTCGGCATCTTAATGTTCTTCTTAGTCTCTTTGCACACGTCAGTATCTTACATTTGGTGCATCCCGCGAGCATATCCGGATCTTCCGACGGCGACAACAGTGGTTGTTGTTGTTGTTGTTGTTGTTGTTTTCGCTGGTTTCGTTGTCTTCCGGGCTGACGTCGTTGGCGCTGCTTGTCGACGGCTCAGTTTTGATTACCGTAGTCCCAGCTTCTGTCGATTCAGCCGTCGATCCTGGTGTCTCCTTCGTCTCCGAGGTCGTTGCGTTCTCAGTCGATTCGCTCGTCGGTAGGGTATCATTACTGGGCAGGAAGGCCTCAGTATTCGATAGACCGCCGAGTAAGTTAGGCGTGTCATCGGCGAGGGCGAGCGAGAGGAGGAGGAGGAAGAGGAGAGAGCGACCGATCATGACGAGATGAACAGGGCGGAATGAAGATGAACACAATAGGAAGATGGGTCAGCGAGACGGCCGACAATGAGAGTGATCCCCTCCGCTCCCCCATCCTAGGCTTCTGTGCTTCATTCCATCCCTCACCGTGACTGATCAGACCCATTCCTTCCATGCCGCACCGCGCGTCCTACACTTCCCTGTGCCCTGTATAAACCTCGAACGTTCGTTACTCGGCATACTGTTACATTAATTTTAGATGTGAAACAATGTTGCAAGTGCCGTTACTCCTTTGACCTCTCTCGTCTAGATTCGCTGCTTCTCACTGTGTGGGCCCTCGATGCGAGAGTAGGCGAGAGTCTCTTCCACAAATGGACCTGCGGATAACGGTATTCTCCTTTTACCATTCATTAATTATGCAACGAAGCCTGCGCTAGTCAGTATAAAAACGTCTCAATTTTCTTTATGAATTCTTACTAGTCGATTGAATGAGGATGCTAAACCAATGGGAATGTGTTTCTCATTTGAGCCCCCCAACTACCAATACCTCGTCCACGATTGCTCCGTTCGATCCGAGGAAACATCACGTGCAATTCATCGATTCGAATGGATGTCAGATGGATGATGTCATCTTAGAGACACCTAATTATGCAAAGATGATCAGTAGAAAGCAGGAGAGATATTCGTAGCTCAGGTGAGAACGATCGACTTCAGAAACAAACAAAACTGAAAACAATGAAATTGCTCATGTTGTTTGATTTCTGATGCTGGTTTTGAAAGACCTCTCCTTCAGGAAATGAGCGCCTTCAAATTCCCTGGTGACAATAACCTCGTCTTCTCTTGTTCTGTCTCTTTGTGTGATATGGAAGGAGACGATCAATGCACTCAAATGATCGTATGTTGACTGATTTGGGAAACAATTAACAGAACAAAGTTCCCTCGCTTTAGTCTCGACCCCTGAGGCACTTTTTCTGCAAATGGTTCCATACTCATAAGTTATGAGTAATTAATGAGTCATGTGCATTCCGAACGTTTCTTATGAGAGACTGCTCCATCAACTAAGGAACTTCTCAAAACGGCACGTGTTCAGCCTCCGAAGTGTTCCAATTCCACTGCTCATCAGTTGGTTGACACTAGAAATGGACTGAGAAGACTGAAGAGAGCCATTCCCGCCACTAAGGTCAATCCCTTTCCTTCTGTTCTGTCTAAACAGGTTTCTGATTCAGGCTGGATTCGCCCTCACTATTCCCGTCGAGACCCGAACTCTCAATGTGGTCGAGTCTGAATCGATGAGTCCCAGAGATGCCGTTAGATATTGTGCCATCCACTAGTCATCCCTCCCCATCCTCATCACTCCTTAGATACTCTAGCGATAGATTCGATTTAAATCCCAGTTACATAGTTTCCCTCCCACTTTCCAGTGCTACTCTACCCTTCCCAGTGATCATCTCTAGTGTACTATCTAGAGCTTCGACGTTTTGAGTGTGTCAGAAAGATTTCCACGGGTTACCCTTTTCCA
This sequence comes from Pristionchus entomophagus, assembly GCA_036245825.1. Taxonomy (NCBI): domain Eukaryota; kingdom Metazoa; phylum Nematoda; class Chromadorea; order Rhabditida; family Neodiplogasteridae; genus Pristionchus; species Pristionchus entomophagus. The sequence continues at coordinate 3,768 of BTSX01000153.1, forward strand.
ACCTTTACTTCGTCAATCCAGGAATGTAATCTATATCCGTCTTCTTCTCAATAAACGGCTTCCAATCAGATGAAAGTGTCAAATGGCAATGCAAATACACTCCCTTTTTGCGTGTTTCTTCTTCCGATTCAATTGAGTGAGGAGATATCCCCCGTCCCATCGGAATCCCCCTCCTCCCCCTCCTCCCCTCCCTTCACGTATCATAGGTGTGTACCGATTGGGTGTCGATCTTCCTTCCAAACTAGATTCCCTCCTTATACCTTCCCTCTCCTCCTCCCTCTTCCCTCTCCTCCTCCCCCTTCCCCTCTCCTTCATCTGATTCCTTCTCTTTCTCATACTAGCTTCTGTCCCATACTGTCACTTCTCAGATTGAGCTCCTTCATCTCACATTATCTCTTCTATCATTGCTCATATTCTAGTGATAATGAGGGAACGATTATTCCTGCTGCTCTTCTTGGTCACAGTCATATCGAGGTAATATTGTCCATTCTTTCTTCGCCGAATGATTATCTTTCTAGTCCAACGCTTGGTAAGGAGAAGAAGGATAAGACGAGCATCCTTGACCTACTGGAAGTAACTGCTGCTAAGGAGATTGTAAAGAAGGTAAGGGATAATAACATTTTCTCTTCTATGGTTTCATCATTCAATAGGAAAGAAACTGCTGCTTAACGTCATGATGAACTATGAATTCAGTTGAAAGAGGAGAAGACCCCAGCTGCTTCATCTGTCGTCTCTTCAACAACAGCCAAACAACACTACCCACAGAGACAAGCTAATGGAATCAATCCATTCAGGTGAGATCATTCATATCACGGAGAATGGAACAGTTATCTTTCTGAAACAATTGTAGATAGCTTCAATAAACGACTGAGCGAGGACCATAATGTATTCTTTAGAATAATGTTCTTGACATCTCCTTTCTCTTCAGTCGTGAACGTGCTTCTGTCATTCGAATCTATGGTAATCTGGCCAAGTCTGATGCTGCGTTGAGAGGAGGAAGATCCAATAATGGAATCATGATGCATCTTAGAGCAAGAAGAAATAGTGAGTACTTTATTCCCGGTTGGAAGTTCAGAGGAGATTCTGATTGTTTCTACGGATGATTTGAGATTTTTTTAAATATACAAAATGATGATGGTGAATCGTCTGTCGTGCAAGCCCTATTGACTGATGCCCTCGGGATAGTCCTTTCACCTTCTTCCCTTTCACACGTCTTTCCTCCTCTCCCTTCCTGTGCAAACTGTACCCGATCGCCCCCTTTTCAATAGCTTCCGCTATCCAGAAGAGAGAGGGGAAGGCGTCTTGAGGGAGGGAGGGGGCATTGAAAGAACACACGGAACCAAATACATGCACTCGGTTTGGCAATTCAGCAACTCATATCGAGCATAGATCAGATAATCTCCAATTATATGTAATCCGTTTAATTCAGTGGCCTTCGTCCGTCCTCCAATGGGATTCGGAGCCCCTCAAAGTTACGGTGTAGGAGGGGGTGGGGGAGGAGGATACGGTAACGGAGGATACAGTCAAGGAGGAGGAGGAGGGAGTGGATATGGAGGACAAGGAGGGTCGTCTGGAGGTTACGGTAACGGAGGTCCTTCGTCAGGAGGAGGAGGATACGGTGGATCCAGTGGATATGGAAACGGAGGAGGAGGCAGCGGATACGGTGGGAGGACAGGGAGGAGGACAAGACTACGGTAACCAGGGAGGTTATGGTGGATCAGGAGGAGGAGGAGGGGGTCAGGGGGGATACGGTAGCGACGGAGGATACAGCGGAGGAGGAGGGAGGGAAAGTGGAGGGTACGGCAACCAGTACGGAGGAGGAGGAGGAGGAGGATCGTCTGGTGGAGGAGGATCTTCTGGAGGATACGGTAACCAGGGAGGATACGAAGGAGGATACGATGGAAGAGAAGGAAGTGGAGGAGGCTACCAAGGAGGAGGAGGTGGATTTGGACAGGGAGGTGGGAGCCAAGGAGGATATGGAGGGCAGGACGGAGGTTATGAAGGAGGAAACACTGGAGGATACGGTGGATCCAATGGAGGAGGAGAAGGTCGGTATGGAGGAGGAAGCAATGGAAGTGGAGGAGGAAGATACGAAGGACATGCAGGGGAAAGGGGAGGATACGGTAATGGAGGAAGCGGAAGTGGAGGATATGGTGGAGATCAAGGAGGGTACGGAGGACAGGGATCATCTGGTGGATACGGTAGTCAGGGGGGAGGAGGAGGAGGAGGTGATTACGATGGAGGGAAATACTACGACCAAGGAGGATCCAATGGAGGATATGGAGGAGATCAGAGTGGACAAGGAGGAAGATACGGTAGTTACCAGCAACCAGGGACATTCCAAGGTGCAACAGGAGGAAGCAGTGGAGGATACAGTAATCAAGGAAGTGGAGGAGGAGGAGGAGGAGGAGGAGGAGGAGGAAGTGGCGGATACGGTAATGGAGGATATGAGGGCGGTGGTCAAGGAGGATACCAAGGAGGAGGCGGAGGCGGCTATGAAGGAGGAGGATACGGTGGAGGTGGATACGGTAATGGTGGAGGATCGGGAGGATACGGTGGATCGAATGGAAGTAATGGGAATGGAGGAGGAGGATACGCAAATGGTGGGAGTGGAGGGTATGAGAATGGAGGTGGTGGAAGCTATGGAGGAGGAGGATCAAGTTATGGAGGAGGAGAAGGAGGAAGAGGAGGAGGATATGGTGGTCAGAGTGCAAATGGAAACTACAGTAATCAAGGAGGCGGAGGAGGAGGAGGAGGAGGAGGATATGGTGGAGATCAGTACGGTAGCAGTGGTGGTGGAAGATACGGTGGAGGACCCAGCCGATACAGCTCGAATCCAGGAGGTGGAGAAGGAGGAGGATACGGTAACGGAGGATACAGTAGTGGAGAGGGATGTGCACCCAACTACGGTCCCCCCGCTCCCCCCCGACTCCTCCACCATGCAATCCTAGAGAAGGAGGAGGATATTATGGGAATAGAGGGAGATAGGCGATTACCATTTTTCCATTGTACTAATTACTGTATACGGGCGCTGTTACTCTATTCTTGTCTGCGTAGTATTTATTTATCGAATGCTCCATGATAAATGTGATATGAGAATAAAGCAATTTATTCATCAGTTGTTCCTTCGTTGAATTAAATGGTAGATCTGATGGCCCTTCGATATCCAATTCCACACTGGATTGGACATCATCAGAGGAACTTCGATTGACGAGACAGGAGATTTATCCGTGTTAGAATAATCAGCGGAATCCTGAATGAACGAAGATTCGCAATGATTGAGATTCTCATCAGTCTATTTCCGGTTAAGCTACTTGATAGAAACTCGACGAGACCAACCATCATTTCCGCTTATATTTTTATCCCGATAGATAATCTCTACCAATCTGGCAGAGAACCGGAAAAGTTTTGCCACTCTGACTTGTTTTGAATAGGTAGGAGTATCACAAGAACCACTCTTTCACCTGCCCCTTTACGTTGATACTGCTCTGTGATTAGACAGCACTATCACTTACATAGTCTTCGAGGATGATTGTTGCTAGAGCAAGTGGGATGAGGAGAGAAAGGATGAGAAGTCGTTGAAAGGCCATCTGAAGAGGAATGTATCGAGGGATGAAGGAGATGTGAAATGGGAAAAGATGAGGAGAAACGAGAGAATTAGAGTGCGGTGAAGAGTGAGGAATTAGTGAGGGGAGAATGAAGAAGTTTGGAGTGATGAGAAGAGATCAGATGATGACTCCATTTAGGATGTTGACACAAGGAGTGAAGTGGGCATCGAGAGAGGAAAGGGGGAGGACTTATCCCCTATGAATCAGCCCCGCCCCCTCCCATGAATAGAAGGAGGGAAGATTGTAGCAACAGATGGATCTGGTTACTAATCTATGATCATGAGGGCATGTGCATGTATTCATCAACTTCCTCGTGCTTGATACAATTTAAAGAAATGACGATATTATTGACAGAGAAAATCAGCAATCTTTCGAATTTATCTAGATATACACCCATCTAATTACACTATGAGAATAATTGTTTGGAGATTGAATCGAAACGAATTCTACAAAAAAAAATCAATGTTGAATCGTCACTATGCAGGACACATAGTTTTTCATCGTTTTTTTTTCATTTTTTAGATGTTTCCATCTCAATTTTGTCTAGACGTCTTAGAATGGACAAATTATTTGCAGTCTTCCCTAGGCGGATAAACAGATCAATCTGGCTCAACAAACGTGATTCATATCTCTCTGTACACCTCCATTGGAAGCAGTTATGTTGAGGGGTTGATGGATTTCTATGCTTTTTGGTCTACGATTAAGATCTCACAATTTTTCTGAACAAAAATCTGTTTTTTTGTGAAAAAAAATTATCAGTAAACAAATTAGGTGTTGTTTTGCATCGCAATTATCTTCCAACAATATCTGAAAAGTTAATTTCGGATTAAAATTTAGAAAGTGATTTTTTATAAATAAATATTTATTAATTGAAACAGTTGACGATCACACTTGTCCACAGTAGTCAGCGGCGTTTTCATTTCGAAAAATTCCTTTCTTAAAATTTCTTGTCGTTATCGACGGCCGCTCCGTGTGTTTCTCGTTTTTATTGATTCACTTTCAATTGCAGTTCTCTCGGATGGGTAAGAAAGAAGAGATCGATGAGATCTGCGAGCGCTACCTCAACAGAAGGGAAGAACGGCAGCGGGTTTGTTCTTTCTTGTCTTTTATTTGATGCTATTTCGTTCTCATTTCTCTTTGGGTGCTACCAATGGATGCATATCGTTGTTTTTTTTTACGATAGTGTTTCAGGTAGCCGAATGCGTGGATCGATGCTTGAGAAAGGGATACGACTATGACCAACTCAAGGTTCATTTCTCTCCTTTGCTTTTTTTTGCTTTCAAGACTACGTCCACGACGGAAGCTCTGATTATCTAATTGTTTCATACGTGAATAAATATTCTTTCTTTGAGGATCGATTGGGCGACTGTGTCTCGGACTCGCACAAGGCCTCTAAACTCATCTCTGCCTTCTCCTCTTCCATCTCGCAATTCAAGAAGAAGAGCAAGGTGGTTCAACTTATTCGCACTCGTTTAAATAACTTTTCAGCATTGCTTCTATATTTCTATTTCAGTTCACTGAGGGTAATCGTGATAAAGAGCGAGATAGGAAGGATGAGAAGAAGGAGAAGGAGTCCGATAGACGAGATAAGGAGAACAAAATGTGAGTGACGTTCAATATATTTAAATATGTAATGCATCTAGCGGAATGATTGAGTGAAATGCAGGGATGATGATGGAATGGGCATTGACAAGCAAGAAGTGAAGAGAATCGCCCAGGAGATGCTTGCCAAGAAGGCAAAACAGGAGATTGATAGGAAGAGCAGAGTTGTCACGGAGGATGAACTACGGTTAGTACTCACTCTCTCCATTATTTATTTAAATTAATGTTTTCTCAAGAATCTGAGCAATCATTTTGACTGGTAAAGCAAGTAATTTATTATTGAAATCAATGGCAGATTTATATTTAGATATCTAATGTTTCAGTGAGAAGGAGCTTCGATACAAGGCTCAGCAGGAGATTCTGGATGCTAAACTGCGTCTCAATATCCCTGCCGTACCTCTCTCTGCTGCACAGAAGGAACAATTGGCCAAGCTGCAGCCAAAGGACAGATCGGCCGCCCTCGACCCTGCTGAAGCATGTATGTCACATTTCATTGAATTATATTAATTATTTGAATTTAATTTGATAGAAAGAGGACACTGCAATGATTAACGTTGGATTTATATCGTCTTCTCTTAATTGATGAATTGTAAATCTATGGAAAGAAATAGCTGCGAACTGTTCCGAGAGGAGGATATTAGTGATGATATTGCAGTGACATACATGAATCTGTCGATGAACAAGAAGTCGAGAATGGAGGAATTGAAGGCGAAACTGGCGAAGACGAGTGTCGCCCTATCCAAACTACCTGCTGCTAGTGGTGAGTGAAAAGAGATAGGAAGGAAGAAGATTCCAGATAGGGACTGGAGGATCAATTTCACTGTTCTATCAGAAAGTTTATGACTTTTTCTGATTCGGGATATGAGAAGTTGGCATCTTTTTATTATCTATCTAAATATATGTCTCCATTCAGCGATGGCAGCAGCCAAGGTTGAGGCAGCACTCGCTCCTCCTCCTGCCAAGAAAGAAAAGAAGGAGGAGATTGTAGCAGAGGAGAAGGTAAGGATGGAGGGGGGAGGGTGATAGAACTCCCTTTGTACAATATAACCAAGTCTATTAGACTGTATGAATCTGTTGAGAAGGAAGAGACGGAGTTCGTGGACCCTCGTCTAATTCTCAAGTCAGCCTCTAGAGGAAGAAGAGCCATCGTCTTCCATGAGAAGGGAGAATTCGAGCAGATTGCCAATAAGCAGAGGGCAAAGGCCAAATTGGAGAAACTACAGGTATACCGTTGTATCCAGGACATATCTATTGTACTTTTTTGAAGATTGTGATTGAAATACTATTTTTCCTATTGATCATGCTTCTATAAGAAATATACTCTAGTCTTCTCATTATTTCTACGCAGAAATTCCCAGTGTGCAAATGATGTCTACAACGTAAACTTGGCATTGTGATCTCTCTGGATTGCAGCAAGAGATCTCGAAGGCAGCTAAGCAGACGGGGATCTCATCAGCTGTGAAGTTGGCAATGGTGACTCCCGCTGGAACATCGAAGGTGGAGATGATCCCTCCCATCGAGTGGTGGGATCAAGTCGTCATCGAGGCTGATGAGTATGTTCATTCTCCCCTCTTTCATCCATTCCAATCTTTATATTGCTAGGGACTGCGGTTGATTGGGGTCAGGGCTGTGCATTTCTCGTTTCTCGATTTTTTTTTCCAAAAATTTTCTCGACGAGAAAACAAGGAAAATACTTCGTCAAAATGAACAAGAAGAAGTTGTTTTTTTTTTAAATAGGATTTATCTTGTATTTTGTCAAATCTCTATTGCTATGTTTATTTTTATTATATAAAATATTAGCGATGTTTGGATGACAAAATCAGTGATAATTGTATTGTACGAATCACATTGTATTCTTTTGAAAACGATAACTAGAGATAGATATATTCGGATTTAGTATAGCATCTCAAAAAAATTCAAAATTCATAGTAAAAAGCGAAAAAGCGATGCACTGAATTTTTTCTCGAAATTTCTCGAAATATATTTCTCGCACAGTCCTGATTGGGATTTTTCAATCAATCAATCAATTATTGTAGTAGTCAGTGATTATGGTAGTTTCCAGTGAAAGGGGTGTTAATGGTCTAATTGCAGCTACGATAACCTTCCGACAGAAGAAGATGCTTCTCGATACGACAGCACCATCTCCGATCTGATCGAGCATCCCATCAAGCTGCAACCTCCTAATGAGAGTCTCCAGCCACACTATCTCAGAGTGAGTGAGGAGGGAGGGGAGGGGGGGGGTCAAGAATGAAGAATGAAGGGAAGATGATGGTGTGTGTTGTAGGTGTATCTGACGACGAAGGAGAGGAAGAAGATCAGAAGACAGAATAGGAAGGAGACACTCAAGGAGAAGCAGGAGAAGATCAGACTCGGACTGGAGAAACCTCCCGAGCCAAAGGTCACAACAGCAACTTGGGATACTCTCACGTTTCTATTCTGCAATTTGTGTCCAAAGTATTTCTGTAACATACACTTTACATTGTAATCACTCTCCGCATTCCTTAGAAAGACTTGTGTAAGCTGTATTTACTAGTTTTGAGTTGGTGGTGGTCTATGTTAGTACTTTGATACTTGGCATAATCTTGAAAGTGGTTGTGAGTTGCAGGTGAAACTGTCTAATCTGATGAGAGTGCTGGGCAATGATGCCATTCAAGATCCGACTAAGATGGAGGCCCATGTTAGGAAGCAAATGATGGAGAGACAGAAGAAACATGAGAAGGTGAGCAAGAATCAGAAGATCCATTCACTTATTATATTCCATACTATATTAATTTATCAATTCGGATGACTTTGTACAGTGTGCTTATAAAATTCCGGCCCTGTGGAATAAATCGTTCCGGTGATAACAAATTACAGATCACACGCCAAACTTTATTTTAAATTATATTTTCTATGTTCCGTGAGCGTGAAACCTCCACTGGAAGCTAATTATGAAAGGAAAAAATAAATAATAATTAATTAATTAACTAAAACCCAGAAAGTGGCATAGCCGGCGAATAAATAACCACAAAAAATGCGCGGAAATGGCGATCTCGGCATGAAAAATAGTCGTATGGTTTTAAAACTGTAATAATTATATTGTGTGGCAATGATTGGAGATGAAATCATCTTTACAGGAGAACGAGGAGCGAAAGCTGACGAAAGAACAGAAAGCAGCTAAGAAGACGAAGAAACTGAGTGAAGACGTCAGTCTGGGAGTACATGTCGCCGTATACAGGTGTGTGGGCAGGGAGTACTCATTAGGGAAACAGAATCGGTTCCTAACTTTCTTATATTTTCGGATATTGAAATGGAGCATCTGTCATCTTTACATTTTTCATCGTTTCCATCCTTTGAATGCAGTGCTGTGAACATGCGATGGTTTTTGACCAGATAGATATTTGAGTGGATCAATAGATTCTCTCAATTATGAACAATGAATGGGGGGGGGGGAGAGAGAGAGATCAATGGTGGTGATTGTAGAATGAAGTCGCTGGTGCATCCTGCCAAGAGATTCAAGGTGGAGATGAATGCTAAGCAACTCCAGATGACGGGAGCCGTACTCATGCACAAGGATATGTGTGTTGTCGTCGTTGAGGGTGAACACTCTTATTTATTTTGAAGTTTCTCGGGATTGTAGATAAAAATTAAAACGTTCGGGAGAATTAAGAATAGGAAAACTGTCTAAAGAGATCAGAGAGAATATACAAAAACACACTTGCTTGATGACGGTTACAAATAGTCGGTGTGCGTGAGAATGCATTGTATCAGGAGGGGGGGGGGGGGGGGGGGGGGGGTAGAAGGAAGACAATGAAGGATTCTCTGTGCAGGAGGTCCCAAACAGCAGAAGTTCTACAAGAATCTGCTACTGCAACGAGTGAAGTGGGAGGAGGAGATCATTGGAGAGAAGAAAGCAGCAGTGGATAAGGATCAGCCTGGAGAGAGAAACAAGTGCGAACTGGTATGTCGCTTTCCATCTTATATTCATTAATGATAGAGTGAGGTGACGTACTCAATCTGTTAAATATATTGGTCAGTGGGCAATGGTGGAAATACACTTTAGATCTGGGAGGGAATCGTGAAGAAGAGGGCGTTCCGTGATCTACGAGTGCATACTGCCACGATTGAGAAGCAGGCCAGAGAGGTGAGAGGATCATACTAGTCATGATTAGAATGGAGTGAATTTAGACTGTGTTCAATGATAATGAGTACTCAGTTCCAATTGAATGGTATTTCAGATTCTGGAGAAGCATGGAGTGGCCAACTACTGGGATATGGCCTATTCGACGGCCATTTTGTTGGAGGGACAGAACTCATTGGAAGTGTGAGAAGAGAGAAGAAGAGACTAGTCACTGTCTAGATCAATCCATCTATTCTTTCCTTTCCCCGCGTATTCTATCTCTTGTGTAGCTCATCCATTTTTATCATTCTGAGGGTAGAATAATCTATGTAAAGCAAAAAAAATCGTCTGTTAAGCATCCTTTTATTTGATTTTTCGTAACTCGTTTCTAGAAATTGATAAATTAATTATTTTGTAATGGTTATTCATTTTGTCCAAGTGGTTGACATTACCGAGAGAGGCTATACATGAATAGAGAGATTCTGGAAAGGAAATGAAATCATTGCAGTAGGAATCGATGGCAGGTGTGAAGGGAGATGGCGAGAGTGGTGAGGATACTGTAGTTCTTATCGATTGAAATACCATATATTTAAGTATCTCGATTGTCTCGACTGAAAGAAGATGTCAAGAGTGCTAGAGAAGGAGTGGAGATGCGAGTATCTATGCTGGAAGAGATCTTCACCTCTCTACAGAGCTGCCAATGGAGAGATGTTAGTCTTCTTTTATCTGTCCTCCATCTACAGTAATCATTCAGGCTCTCAATGTATCGTATCCCCATCCCAGCTCGTCTACAGTATCATGCACCTTCGAGAAGAGCCGATTGATCGTAGATCAAGTCTGTGTCAGCATTCTGGTTGACTATTTGGATGACATTGAATGGTTTGGAAGCATTTCATTGAAATCAATCAATAAGTATATTTACAGTATCCTCACGGTATCAACCAATCCCTCTTCGACCTGCAAATGGTTTATGCTTGATGAGAATGATAGACCTACTCAGATTCTCACGTAAGTCATTAGCAACCAATTAGGTTTCTCAAAACTTCTATCTTTAGCCGAACTACAACCAATCCAATGCGATTGATTCTCTCCTTTCCACGATCGATTCTTTTCTCCTCCGACCCCTCGACTACAGTAATCGTTCATCAGACCAAGCTGGAGAAAAATCAATGGGAAGAGTGAGGCAATGTAGAAACTCGGTCAAAGGTCGATCAATGTTTCATCTTGCAGTGAACGACGTCTATCAGATGCGTTCATTCTAAATCCACCAAAGGATTCATTCATTGTTCCGATCGATATCTCAGAGGCCGAAGAACTATCCATCGATTCATTCAAGTCGATCAGTCATATTGATCAGTCTGGTGGGTTATAAGGAAATCAACAAAATAAATTTTGTTCTCAGAATTCGATCAGTTACTGTACACACTCCGGTTGGTGTACTGTAGCAAGACTCTTCCATCGATCGATGTATTCAAGTTTATGTCGAGAATGGAAAATAACTTCGAGAGGAACGAGTGCGGAGATAATACTGTAATGACATAATAGAGATATCTATAGAGAAATATTTTCATAGGTGGATTTATCGATATGGTTTCTCAGGTTTTTGTCGGATCTGGATTATTCTCCAACATTCTCATTACGACACTGAAGGATGAAATCACTTACTCTAATGTATTGAATACTGTATTTGCAAGGTCCTTGATCGTTCGTTCGTATTTCCATAATTTATCACTTCAGAAGTAACGAGGAATTGAAACGAGTTGTCGAATGGGCGACTCCATTGTGTGCATCGACGTGATACAAACAAATCTATGTACAAATGAGATAAATAATTGTTATTACATACTTCATGTGAAACAATAAAGGGATTAACAATATCTGTCAGACTTAGTCTTCTGACGACGATACAGCAATACTTCGTGGAGATTGCCCTGGTTTTGAGCTGATCGCACCTGCAGGAATACTATTTCAGCTCTTGTTGGAGATCCAACGGATTTCCAGAGATATAGGAGAGAACAGATTTATGACATACCATCGATAAAAAGACTAAATAGTTTTGGAAATCATAGGGTGAACAAAATACTTTTCTTTTCCTATATAATGCATCGTTTTGCTTCAGAGAATAAACTATGGGAGTTATTCCACCGAATATTTTGTGAATAGCAAAGACGTTACCTCTCCCTTGTTGGCCAGATCGACGGACACATGACGTCCCTTCAGATCTACCTTTGAATGCTGGTACTTCTTCCTGGAATAGAGAGGATCATCACATATCATCAGAATAATATTACTTCTCTCATTTGATACCCAAGCTACACTTTCTTGATTTTTGTTAAAATATTTAGAATTGCATGGAAAAGTATCATTATTATTATTATAAAATAAAGAGATTAAGTTGCTCACACATAGGAAGTCTCGCACTCGCGAGCCTTCTTTCTGTCTTCCTCAGGCCGTAGATCCACTGGGCCTGTCCTTTCCGCGTTTGTGCGAATCTGAAACAGACATATGAGTAATTTTTCATGTCGTGATTGTTAACCTACGTTGATCATTTCATCCTCGGTGGCAATTCGAGATGCGACATACACCAATCCCTCCTTGTCCGGTTTCATACAGAGGAAGAGAGGATTCGCCACTGATTGCAGAGCTGATTTACCCTAATAAGATAGGTTATGCTTAGTGCCGATTGAAAATGATACCTCTTGGAATACGGGTTGGAATCGTTCTCTTGCGCCAATAGCCTCAGTGATTGCGATGAGCATTCCAGAAGAGTCCACTCCAATGTACTTACCGTAACCCGTTTTCATACTGGAAAAAACGTCTGTTATGCGTTAGTTGTATAAAAAAAAAAACTAATATCACCACCTCATGTATCTGCACAATGTTAATTTAATTTTTTTATAGATTGACTCCTACATGCCAGCCCCAAACTCGTCCTACCAATCACATTTTACATTCCCACGTTTTCCATTTTTTTCGTACATGTATTATAATGTGAAGTACAAAATAAATAAATAGCTCGCCTGATCTTCAAGTCATCAGGAGTTTTTACAACTGCAAATATCTCCTCCGGATTGGGTCCTTCGCCATCACGATGAGGGCCTCCGATCTGCAATACACAGACATTGCTAGATGTTTGAGCAAGTGCTCACATGAAACAGTTGAGCATATCCACTAAATAGAACAGGTAATCAACTCACAGTGAACTTTCCATTGTCCATAGCAGCCAAATAGCATCGTGATCCGTCTCCCACCTCCAAAGCGATTTCCATTCCTCCTTTCAGATCGAAGTCTTCTTTGATGCACCACCAACCGCCTGGATAACAATGATAATACATCAATTAATTAACAATAGTTGAATTCAACGTTTAATGAAAGATAAACCAACATCGCGCAGAAAACACACCTCTAGTCACGGCATCGTGATCGACCTCAACAGTCTTTTCTTTCTTCACTTTCGTCTTTGGCTTATCGGTCTTGAATCTGAAAATATATATGTGTGTCGAGATTATATGTCAAGATTGTGAACGAATACAATGGTATGGTAAAGAAATCGTGAACGAATGCAAAGGCCTTTGCAAAGGTTTAAAGACGACTTACAAATTCTGTTTTTTCTTGAGTTTCAAACCGCCTCCTTTGACCTTGTTGTAGTCACTCATCGTATAAACTGAAAGAGAAGCGTATTTAACAAAATTAATACGAAAACACGCCAAATTGAAATAAACAAAGTGAAATTTCGAAAAAGCCAAACATGAAAGTGACCCAAGAAAACGCGACCGCGACGCGTCGATCAGCGTCGCGGCCTTTTTTGCTCGAAAGTGTATAAACCTCGACAACCCTGATTGCGCATTAAGACTACGGTAAGCCTGGTGAAATAGGTGAATTTTTCTTTTCCCAAAATTTTCCCGTTTTTTCTCTGTTGTTTTGCTCGTGCTAGGATTTGCGTGTTTCTATAATCTTTAATCGATCTGTTGCGTTTAGAACAATAGGGTGAATCACAAATAGCCGAAAACACCGTCTGGTTTTGCTGAAAATGTTGATGCCGAATGTGACCTACTAAAATCTATTTTCTGGCTCGTTTTCCTGTTTCTCGGCAAACTATTAGCAACGGGAATAAAATTTATGATTTTTCTTGCAGTGATGCAGATCTTCGTCAAATCGGCGAGGACCATCGCCCTCGAAGTCGAGGAGAACTCGACTGTTGAGCAGGTCAAGGCTCTCTTCGCCCAGACTGAGGGAATCCCCGCTGAGGATCAGCGTCTTGTCTTCGCCGGTAAGTAACTCAATTACTCAATATTTGATTGTTCCCGAGAAGAGATTGGAACATGGTAACTGTAAAAAAATGGGTAACAATTTTATTTCCATATTTAGAAAATTATATAGTTCTTAATTTGTTTCCAGGAAAGCAGCTCAGCGACGACTCTACTCTCGCTCAGTGTGGAATCGAGAGGGAGGCTACCCTTCACCTCTCCCTCCGTCTTCTCGGGGGTACGATACAAGTTGCTCGTTTCATTAGTTATAATATACGACCCTTTCAATCTGGTAAAAGTATCAGGGGTGTAAGCACTTTCATATATAATATTCATTCACCGGTAGTTTGGATGAATGTTGACGATATCGCAACAGCGAGAAGATGACCGGATTTATGTATAGCGATCGATTACAATTCCGATTATTATTTTCAGGTATCATCGAGCCTTCTCTTCGTATGCTCGCCCAGAAGTACAACTGCGACAAGCAGATCTGCCGCAGATGCTACGCTCGTCTCCCGCCTCGTGCCACCAACTGCCGCAAGAAGAAGTGAGTTGTACACTTTATTTTTATTATTTTCGAATTTCCACGGTGTGATTGTCTGTCTATCAATTTAGTTTTGCTAAAGATTATAATCATTTTTCTTAGGTGCGGACACTCCAACGACCTCCGCATCAAGAAGAAGCTGAAATAAACAGTTCTTCGACTGCGAGTCGTCCTCTCTCGGCGGCGCCTACACCGTTTGTTGTCTGTTTGAGAGTAGCCCTTCGTGGGCGATAAAGGCCTCCGTTACACATGTCGTTAATTGTGGCAAGACCGGGGCAGACAAGAAGGAACATATGCAATGAAAATTGCTAGCTGTTCGGGTTATGGTTTCTATCTATCTATAACATTATATACGATTAGCATAGCCAATGCGCAAGAAGGTCACGCAAATTCGTGAAGCCTTCCCTTTTTTTGTGCTCAATCATTCAAAACATTTAATTGACATCTGAATATCAATAATATTTAGGAAGAAATCGGTATTTAAGACTTGTGTTCTTTCGTCGTGGTTTTATTTTCATCAGAGGACAAAATAAAGATGTTGTGTGATAGTAGAGTGGAGGACTTTCTTATTCATCCTTCTCACATTCCTCACTCAGATGATCGTGTAGCGCCCACTTTTCTTCTCTTGCGCTGAAATGAAACAGTTGATTGGTGGTTTCGAAGGTCTTTGTTTAGGTTTCTCCAATTGGTTTGAATTACGAAAATGGTGTGTAGTATTATAATGTCATTGGACCGATGGATAACTCACGAGGCGGTGGAGCCTGGACCCTTGATCGTGGCGGGAACGGCATGGGGGGTTTGATCGCCGATACAGCCTGTGATCGATTGATTCGTCTACCGTATCCTACAGTAGTCAACATACCACGACGACAGAATTCTTCTTGGGAGGTGGAAGAGAGGGAGGGGGAAGAGTTGCTCCTCCTGTGTCACTCTTAGTTTTCTCTTTGTCCTGAGACATACTGGATTTATCCTTCTTGTCCTTCTTCTTATCTTCTGATTCTCCCTCCTTATCCTTCTCTTTCTCCTTTTCTTCTTTTGTCTTATCCTCTTCTCCTCCTTCTCCTTCCTTCCCCTTTTCCTTCTCTCCTTATCACGCGTGTCACCTAAGAATCGAGTAAAATCGGTGGGGGGGGGGGTTGGCACATTTTTTTTACCCATATGTTTTTATACGTTTTTGGATAGCCCATAGATAGGGGCCACAAGCCCCGCCCCTTTTCCCTCGACACCATTCCCCTCAAAAGCGAGATCGACGAATCACAAATCATGTTCTCGATGAAATCACTCGCCCAAAAGCTTGTTGTGTAGCTCTGACCATGCCCTATCGAACGAGCTCTGTCCGAACTGGATCTGACTTTTTTGAGTAGGTCAAAATTCAAGAAAATAGACACGAAACATCGGATTTTACACTTTCTAGGACGATCACAATGTTCGGACTGTGAAAATATGATTTCTTTGTATTTTAGAGGAATTTTAAGCACAAAATTGGATTTTTAATAGTTATCCCCGATTTGTGTTCGATCGCGTGAGTTGAGCGGGGGGAGCGAGGCGAGAGACGCGTGCGAGAGAGGCTCCGCCCCTTTCTCTCTAGTCTCGCCTATCTCCCCTCTCTGACTGGGAGAGGCGCGAGCACTTCGAGAGCTCTCCCGGGCTTGAGAGATGAAATATCGACATACGTCCAAAAGCAAAAATGATATTGAGAATCTGACGGTCATATTAAGCCTAGTTTGGACCAGATTCCACGAAGTCGGCTATCCACGTTGTGGCCCCTACCCATAGGGTCCCTCACAAGATAGCGTCGAGCTTTGTTCCGTAGGGTCGCGTTTAACGGTCAGGTAGGTCATATAACATCTCGAGAGCCGAAAAATACGATTTTCTGATCGATGTCTTGCCTTCCAGAGGGGTCTAAGTGATTGGTAGTCAACAGATAAAATGTTGCTACGGTCATGGAGAACGCACGTGAACAATCGGTTTATCGATATTTGCATCCGCATTTTTGTAAATCGATTAAGATTAATAACTTTAACCACAAATGAGTCCCCAAGCTAGATTTGTGCTCACCTAATAAATCTCGGAAAGACGGTTCGAATGATATGCTGGCGGTTCTTGTACCGGCATGCGCCTCAAAACGCCCAACGTGTTAAACTTTTTTCAACCACATAATCTGCGATTTCAGAGCGAGATTCCATTGTTATCCGTCTCATTGCGCGTCCTCTCGCCTGGTGAGACCGGCGCAGAGAGACAAATGAGAAGGCGAACAATGGAAGATTCGCTCTTGTCTGATGTGAAATCGAAAAAAAGTTTAACACGTTGGACGTTTCGAGGTACAAGAACCGCCAGCATATCATTCGAACCGTCTTTCCGAGATTTAATAGGTGAGCACAAATCTAGCTTGGGGACTCATTTGTGGTTAAAGTTATTAATCTTAATCGATTTACAAAAATGCGGATGCAAATATCGATAAACCGATTGTTCACGTGCGTTCTCCATGACCGTAGCAACATTTTATCTGCTGACTGCCAATCACTTAGACCCCTCCGGTAGGCAGGGCATCGATCAGAAAATCGTATTTTTCGGCTCTCGAAATGTTAGATGACCTACCTGACCGTTAAACGCGACCCTACGGAACAAAGCTCGACGCTATCTTGTGAGGGACCCTATAGGCTATACAAAAATGGCTTTAGCCCATATTCGATTTTTCCAATGTGCCAGCGTTTATTCGACTCTTAGGTGGCACGCGTGTTATCCTACTCCTGCAAGCACAATGCATCATTCTACCGTATCTCTCCCGACATCTACCGTATCCCTCCCGACATTACCGTATCCCTCCCGATATCTACCGTATCCCTTCCAACATTACCGTATCTCCCGACATAAACCGTACTTCTAGCCTCTTTCTCAGTCTTTTCTTTCTCTCTCTTTGCTCTCCTTACTCACCTTTTTCTTCTGAAACGAACCTTCTCATATCATTCATAGCCTCCTCTACTAGTGCAACAACTACAGTAACCCCTGGATACTGTATCCCTTCCCTTCCGATCGATAATCTCCTCCCTCACCTCATCGTCCTTGTCCGATCCCAACGGCAATTCGTAGTAGTCATATTCTTTCTTCAACGGAAGAAAATCACTTCTCGATTGTCAGATCACTACGGTATCCATCGTTCTATCTTACTTTCTTCTTGAATGTTTTAAATTTCTGCACGGCGTTCATGGGGTGAGCGAGAGAGAAGAGAGAGTGGTCAGGGAGTGGCGAGATAGAACGCGAAAGTGAGAGAGCACGAGCGAGGTCTAGACGGGAATTCTTTTTGGCGCCTTGTCAGCAAAACTCCGTGCTTCTGGGCAGGTTGCTTCGCGACGTCCTCGATATTAGCCATTCTGAAAGATTACGGTAGTTTGATCGATGGATGAGAATACCTTACTTCTATAGAGGGGGCTGCAACTCGATCGGAAAGGACGAGCAATAAATGGATGGATGAGAGGAGAGGAAAGGTAGAAAGACGAGAACCAAATCAATTTGCATCGCAATTGGAATAATAATTAGTTTCAAATGTATTATATATGTAGTGATGAGAACTCCAACGACCTCCGCATCAAGAAGAAACTGAAATAAACAGTTCTTCGACTGCGAGTCGTCCTCCCTCGGCGGCGCCTACACCGTTTGTTGTCTGTTTGAGAGTAGCCCTTCGTGGGCGATAAAGGCCTCCGTTACACATGTCGTTAATTGTGGCAAGACCGGGGCAGACAAGAAGGAACATATGCAATGAAAATTGCTAGCTGTTCGGGTTATGGTTTCTATCTATCTATAACATTATATACGATTAGCATAGCCTCTGCGCAAGAGTTCAATGAGAAAAGGTGAATGGAAGTGTGAAATCAGAATGGCCTGAAAAAAGACCTGATTATTTTTTTTTGAAAAACGTATTTAGAACAACTTCATCAATATGAGCAGAAGTAATAGATTGCAGATTCACTCTGAAATTGAGGTTATTATTTGCATTAATATTTTGATTTCCACCTTTTTATACGTGTGATATATAAACCAGCCATGACAAAATCAATTGATTTTTCTTCGATTCCCTTCGTGAGCGATAAACGTAC
>BTSX01000154.1:0-21922 GCA_036245825.1 Pristionchus entomophagus
GTATGACTTATTTAATTCTCTCTTGAAGTCTCAATACTGGCTATCCAGGACTGACTGTCTTATTATTCCTGGTACCCTAAGCTAAGACACCTAGTACTGGTGTTTCAAGACATATAGATAAATCATGGCTATCGCCATGATTTATATAAAACTTACGAAACCCGCTAAAAAATGGGGGGTGAAGACGCCAGCCTAGGCCTGTTGCCTAGTTCCACGTCTTTCTCCACGCCGTCAGCCTATGAAGCCTAACTGGGCAGCCTGCGGCTGCCCTATAGAAGACTTTTCCTTGTGCCTGAAGGCACAAAAGAAAAAAAGATAGTCTATTTAGGTTAGTGTTTCGGGACCCTGTAAGCTAAAGAGCTATAAAACTTGGGAAAACCCTGATAGACCGTCGCTGCGCGCCGGAAAGAATCTTATAAAAGCGTAGGAGTGATGAGAAAAAAGCAAGTTGAAAAGTTATAAAAAAAACTTGTAAAAATTCTTCGAACTAAGCCTAAGCCTGAGTGTTCAGTAATGGGGAGTCAGTATTGAACATCCAAGCCTAAGTTTCCAGGGCTGAAAGGTCAAGCCTAAGTTTCCAGGGCTGAAGGGTCAAGCCTAAGTTTCCAGGGCTGAAGGGTCAAGCCTAAGTCTCTAGTACTGCCGAACTGAGCCTAAGCCTAACGGCTAGGCCGAAAAACCAGAAAAGCCACTACGGAAGCTCGAAACTTATAAAACTATAGAAATGCTTTGTAACCCTAAGGCAATCGTCAAGCCTAAACGCCCGAAAAAAGACTCGGAAGCTCGAAACTTATAAAACTATAGAAATGCTTTGTAACCCTAAGGCAATCGTCAAGCCTAAACGCCCGAAAAAAGACTCTGGAAGCTCGAAACTTATAAAACTATAGAAATGCTTTGTAACCCTAAGGCAATCGTCAAGCCTAAACGCCCGAAAAAAGACTGGAAGCTCGAAACTTATAAAACTATAGAAATGCTTTGTAACCCTAATACAATCTACAGGCCCAAACGCCCGAAAAAAGACTCTGGAAGCTCGAAACTTATAAAACTATAGCAATGCTTTGTAACCCTAAGGCAATCGTCAAGCCTAAACGCCCGAAAAAAAGACTCTGGAAGCTTGAAACTTATAAAACTATAGAAATGCTTTGTAACCCTAAGGCAATCGTCAAGCCTAAACGCCCGAAAAAAGACTGGAAGCTCGAAACTTATAAAACTATAGAAATGCTTGTAACCCTAATACAATCTACAGGCCCAAACGCCCGAAAAAAGACTCTGGAAGCTCGAAACTTATAAAACTATAGCAATGCTTTGTAACCCTAAGGCAATCGTCAAGCCTAAACGCCCGAAAAAAAGACTCTGGAAGCTTGAAACTTATAAAACTATAGAAATGCTTTGTAACCCTAAGGCAATCGTCAAGCCTAAACGCCCGAAAAAAGACTGGAAGCTCGAAACTTATAAAACTATAGAAATGCTTTGTAACCCTAATACAATCTACAGGCCCAAACGCCCGAAAAAAGACTCTGGAAGCTCGAAACTTATAAAACTATAGAAATGCTTTGTAACCCTAAGGCAATCGTCAAGCCTAAACGCCCGAAAAAAGACTCTGGAAGCTCGAAACTTATAAAACTATAGAAATGCTTTGTAAGCCTAAGGCAATCGTCAAGCCTAAACGCCCGAAAAAAGACTCTGGAAGCTTGAAACTTATAAAACTATAGAAATGCTTTGTAACCCTAAGGCAATCGTCAAGCCTAAACGCCCGAAAAAAGACTGGAAGCTCGAAACTTATAAAACTATAGAAATGCTCCTAGTTATTCCGCCGCTCTGCGGCGGAAGGTTCTATCCTGACAGCCAAAACCTAAATAGGCCCTTTATTCATCTTTTACAGACTTGCGTGATGCTAGCGCCCTTCACCCTTCTAGTACTGATTCGTCAGTACTGAAGCACTGGAGGTCCATTGTTGACCTCAGTTAGAGTGTATAGAGCCTCGAAGTAGCTGATTTGCTCATTGCAGATCGCAACCATGGCTGCGCCAGGTCGTGTGCTCGAAGGTCTCCCCTCGAACGACGAAGTAGCCGCTGAGCGCCTCACCCACGTGCCCCTTGCCTTTCGTCATTACGACACTAACGAGGAGTTCAGGCTAGTCAAATGCAATTAATATTGAAATAAGTCCAGACTTTTCAGATTCGTTCTGAACCAGATGGCAGTTCGGTACGCCAACAATGACTCGAAGATGTCATCAATGTAAGGGACCAAAGATCATCATCAATTACTCTTGTTCATATGAATTGTTGCAGTACCTACTCACTCTCTTCCGATCGGTCGAGGGAAATGCCCGCCTTCGAGGAATCATCTCTACGAAGAATTTTGCTTTGGGTGGTATCCGTTGCTACGGTTAAGCCAGATCATTCAGTTCACCTTGTTCTAATGATAAATACATTCATTCATCAGTACTGGGATATCAGTAATCACAATTCATTACTGACCAGCCATGCCTGAACGGCTAGGCTTACTCTTTGGCGCGTCGCATCACGCAAGTCTGTAAAAGATGAATAAAGGGCCTATTTAGGTTTTGGCTGTCAGGATAGAACCTTCCGCCGCAGAGCGGCGGAATAACTAGGAGCATTTCTATAGTTTTATAAGTTTCGAGCTTCCAGTCTTTTTTCGGGCGTTTAGGCTTGACGATTGCCTTAGGGTTACAAAGCATTTCTATAGTTTTATAAGTTTCAAGCTTCCAGAGTCTTTTTTCGGGCGTTTAGGCTTGACGATTGCCTTAGGCTTACAAAGCATTTCTATAGTTTTATAAGTTTCGAGCTTCCAGAGTCTTTTTTCGGGCGTTTAGGCTTGACGATTGCCTTAGGGTTACAAAGCATTTCTATAGTTTTATAAGTTTCGAGCTTCCAGAGTCTTTTTTCGGGCGTTTGGGCCTGTAGATTGTATTAGGGTTACAAAGCATTTCTATAGTTTTATAAGTTTCGAGCTTCCAGTCTTTTTTCGGGCGTTTAGGCTTGACGATTGCCTTAGGGTTACAAAGCATTTCTATAGTTTTATAAGTTTCAAGCTTCCAGAGTCTTTTTTTCGGGCGTTTAGGCTTGACGATTGCCTTAGGGTTACAAAGCATTGCTATAGTTTTATAAGTTTCGAGCTTCCAGAGTCTTTTTTCGGGCGTTTGGGCCTGTAGATTGTATTAGGGTTACAAGCATTTCTATAGTTTTATAAGTTTCGAGCTTCCAGTCTTTTTTCGGGCGTTTAGGCTTGACGATTGCCTTAGGGTTACAAAGCATTTCTATAGTTTTATAAGTTTCAAGCTTCCAGAGTCTTTTTTTCGGGCGTTTAGGCTTGACGATTGCCTTAGGGTTACAAAGCATTGCTATAGTTTTATAAGTTTCGAGCTTCCAGAGTCTTTTTTCGGGCGTTTGGGCCTGTAGATTGTATTAGGGTTACAAAGCATTTCTATAGTTTTATAAGTTTCGAGCTTCCAGTCTTTTTTCGGGCGTTTAGGCTTGACGATTGCCTTAGGGTTACAAAGCATTTCTATAGTTTTATAAGTTTCGAGCTTCCAGAGTCTTTTTTCGGGCGTTTAGGCTTGACGATTGCCTTAGGGTTACAAAGCATTTCTATAGTTTTATAAGTTTCGAGCTTCCGAGTCTTTTTTCGGGCGTTTAGGCTTGACGATTGCCTTAGGGTTACAAAGCATTTCTATAGTTTTATAAGTTTCGAGCTTCCGTAGTGGCTTTTCTGGTTTTTCGGCCTAGCCGTTAGGCTTAGGCTCAGTTCGGCAGTACTAGAGACTTAGGCTTGACCCTTCAGCCCTGGAAACTTAGGCTTGACCCTTCAGCCCTGGAAACTTAGGCTTGACCTTTCAGCCCTGGAAACTTAGGCTTGGATGTTCAATACTGACTCCCCATTACTGAACACTCAGGCTTAGGCTTAGTTCGAAGAATTTTTACAAGTTTTTTTTATAACTTTTCAACTTGCTTTTTTCTCATCACTCCTACGCTTTTATAAGATTCTTTCCGGCGCGCAGCGACGGTCTATCAGGGTTTTCCCAAGTTTTATAGCTCTTTAGCTTACAGGGTCCCGAAACACTAACCTAAATAGACTATCTTTTTTTCTTTTGTGCCTTCAGGCACAAGGAAAAGTCTTCTATAGGGCAGCCGCAGGCTGCCCAGTTAGGCTTCATAGGCTGACGGCGTGGAGAAAGACGTGGAACTAGGCAACAGGCCTAGGCTGGCGTCTTCACCCCCCATTTTTTAGCGGGTTAGGCTTAGGCTTGGCTGCAGGCGAAATCCCATTTCGCCTGCAGCTATTTAGGTTTGGGTTTGGGGGTTTTTGGCTGTAAAAATCTTTTTTATATACCAGGGAATCCGTAACTTTGTTCCCTATGGAGTGTTAGCTCTAAATCCTTTTCCGAATGCTTTTGCATCGCGAGCTGAGTCGAATGCGCTATTGACCTAAGGTCTAACTTAACCCTAAGTACCTTAACTTAAGGTCACATTTCGTGGCCTAGGCGTCTTTCCGTCACGGGGCGGTGCCTAGGCGGTGCCTAGGCGGTGCCTAGGCGGTGCCTAGGATTACCGGATTCTCAAGTGTCCTGAGGGTTACTGTAACGCTACCGTAACCTAGTTAGAACTGAATAGAACTACTACTGGAGATCTAGTACTGACTGGAGAGGTACAGTAGGGTTACGGTAGGATTACGGTAGGTATTGGCTACGGTAGATGTCGGATACTGTAGGGGCTTACGGTAGCGCTACCGTAATCCCATAAATTGTTGCGTAAAGGCTGCAGTAGCAGTTAGTCGAATCCTGGGTACCCAGGACTGGAGGATTCCAATACATGAAACGCTTATTTTTAAATCAAAATTCGAAGATTGGATGTCCAGTACTATTTGTAATTCTTACAGTACGTCTGCAGTTACAGTAGCCGAAGCCTGGATGCCCAGTACTATTTGTGCAACCGAAAGACTGAGAGTACTTGCAGTTACAGTAGTCGAAGCCTGGATGCCCAGTACTATTTGTGCCACCGAAAGACTGAGAGTACTTGCAGTTACAGTAGTCGAAGCCTGGATGCCCAGTACTATTTGTGCCACCGAAAGACTGAGAGTACTTGCAGTTACAGTAGTCGAAGCCTGGATGCCCAGTACTATTTGTGCCACCGAAAGACTGAGAGTACTTGCAGTTACAGTAGTCGAAGCCTGGATGCCCAGTACTATTTGTGCCACCGAAAGACTGAGAGTACTTGCAGTAACAGTAGTCGAAGCCTGGATGCCCAGTACTATTTGTGCCACCGAAAGACTGAGAGTACTTGCAGTTACAGTAGTCGAAGCCTGGATGCCCAGTACTATTTGTGCCACCGAAAGACTGAGAGTACTTGCAGTAACAGTAGTCGAAGCCTGGATGCCCAGTACTATTTGTGCCACAAAAAGACTGAGAGTACTTGCAGTTACAGTAGTCGAAGCCTGGATGCCCAGTACTATTTGTGCCACCGAAAGACTGAGAGTACTTGCAGTTACAGTAGCCGAAGCCTGGATACCCAGGGCTGGAAAATTTCGATAAGGGAAAAGGTCATTTTCGAATCAGATTCCGAAGCCTGGATGCCCAGTACTATTTGTGCCACCGAAAGACTGAGAGTACTTGCAGTTACAGTAGTCGAAGCCTGGATGCCCAGTACTATTTGTGCCACCGAAAGACTGAGAGTACTTGCAGTTACAGTAGTCGAAGCCTGGATGCCCAGTACTATTTGTGCCACCGAAAGACTGAGAGTACTTGCAGTAACAGTAGTCGAAGCCTGGATGCCCAGTACTATTTGTGCCACAAAAAGACTGAGAGTACTTGCAGTTACAGTAGTCGAAGCCTGGATGCCCAGTACTATTTGTGCCACCGAAAGACTGAGAGTACTTGCAGTTACAGTAGCCGAAGCCTGGATACCCAGGGCTGGAAAATTTCGATAAGGGAAAAGGTCATTTTCGAATCAGATTCCGAAGCCTGGATGCCCAGTACTATTTGTGCCACCGAAAGACTGAGAGTACTTGCAGTTACAGTAGTCGAAGCCTGGATGCCCAGTACTATTTGTGCCACCGAAAGACTGAGAGTACTTGCAGTTACAGTAGTCGAAGCCTGGATGCCCAGTACTATTTGTGCCACCGAAAGACTGAGAGTACTTGCAGTAACAGTAGTCGAAGCCTGGATGCCCAGTACTATTTGTGCCACCGAAAGACTGAGAGTACTTGCAGTTACAGTAGTCGAAGCCTGGATGCCCAGTACTATTTGTGCCACCGAAAGACTGAGAGTACTTGCAGTAACAGTAGTCGAAGCCTGGATGCCCAGTACTATTTGTGCCACCGAAAGACTGAGAGTACTTGCAGTAACAGTAGTCGAAGCCTGGATGCCCAGTACTATTTGTGCCACCGAAAGACTGAGAGTACTTGCGGTTACAGTAGGCTTGGCTGCAGGCGAAATCCCATTTCGCCTGCAGCTATTTAGGTTTGGGTTTGGGGGTTTTTGGCTGTAAAAATCTTTTTTATATACCAGGGAATCCGTAACTTTGCTCCCTATGGAGTCTAAGCTCTAAATCCTTTTCCGAATGCTTTTGCATCGCGAGCTGAGTCGAATGCGCTATTGACCTAAGGTCTAACTTAACCCTAAGTACCTTAACTTAAGGTCACATTTCGTGGCCTAGGCGTCTTTCCGTCACGGGGGCGGTGCCTAGGCGGTGCCTAGTACTGGGTTCTCAAGTGTCACATTGATACTTGGGAAGGTGTAACAGCATACTGTAACCTACAGTACCATAAGGGTTACTGTAACGCTACCGTAACCTAATTAGAACGGTAGATGTCGGATACGGTAGGGGGTTACGGTAGCGCTACTGTAACCTCATTAGAACGTAATTGGATAGTACTGGAGGCCCAGGACTGACTGGAGACCCAGTACTGGAGGCCCAGGACTGACTGGAGACCCAGTACTGGAGGCCCAGGACTGACTGGAGACCCAGTACTGGAGGCCCAGGACTGACTGGAGACCCAGTACTGGAGGCCCAGGACTGACTGGAGACCCAGTACTGGAGGCCCAGGACTGACTGGAGACCCAGTACTGGAGGCGCAGGACTGACTGGAGACCCAGTACTGGAGGCCCAGGACTGACTGGAGACCCAGTACTGGCAGGAGAACCATTACTGACTGGGCAGTCATGCTTACGTGCGACAAGCCTGAACAGCTAGTCCTGGCATTTATTGAGTGGGAGTGACATTTTGAAGTGGGCGGAGTCAGACGCCTCTCCCTCGCCTCCGCCTCCGCCTCCTCATTCATGCGCGTGCGCTCACCTCGGAAGGTGACCCCTCCTCTGCGGTCCTATTTCCCGTTATTATTGTTACTTGATTCATCAGTACTAACGCTACCGTAACCTAATTAGAACTTAATTGAACCTAGCACTGGAGAACCAGTACTGACTGGAGAGGTACGGTAGGGAGTGACATTTCGAAGTGGGCGGAGTCAGACGCCTCTCCCTCGCCTCCGCCTCCGCCTCCTCATTCATGCGCGTGCGCTCACCTCGGAAGCCTGATGGTGAGAATAGAGAAAAAGAATAGGATGGAGATCTAAAGATATTGACAATTGGTTGCAGGCGGATGGCTCGGCGACTCCGATGGCCCTCTTTGCGACAAACGCAGAGGTCCGCGACTTCAACCAGCTGGTTGTAGGGCTTCTACAGCTCAACAGCTGCGTTGTCGTCGCGGAGGACTCGTTCAAGCGCAAAGAGTTCGCAGATAATTGAGATTTGAAAATACATCGCCGTATCATCACTAGATATCCTGAATTTCAGATAGCACCGGAGCAGAATCGAGAAGCAGACGAGGCGACAAGGCGAGACGACGCATCTACCAAGAGGCCGACTACGACGTCTCTCGTCGTCCGGGATCTCGTCGATCTGCAAAGAAGAAGCGGCCCGAGAATGGAGAAGATGGCGAGGATGCGAGGAACGAAGACGACACGAACAAGGCAGCCGGATTGGAGCAGAACTTGC
Organism: Pristionchus entomophagus; assembly: GCA_036245825.1. Lineage (NCBI taxonomy): Eukaryota > Metazoa > Nematoda > Chromadorea > Rhabditida > Neodiplogasteridae > Pristionchus > Pristionchus entomophagus. The sequence goes on from BTSX01000154.1 coordinate 8,012, forward strand.
TGCTAGCGGAGAATGGTGAGCCAGGACTACCTTGCCAGTACTAGATACTCAGGACTGGTGTACCATGCCTAAACTTCTAAACTTGTCTCATTTAAGGACGTGTGATGCTGCGTCGCAATCTGCATGCCCCTTCTGGACTCGTCAATGGAGCATGTGGAGTGCTGAAGAAGATCGTCATGAGCTCGGACGGAGAGGCCATCGCGCTTCGCGTACTCTTCGACGACCAACAGGAACGACTCCTCGAGAAGGTGCTACATAGCCTAATAGCGTGTCTGTTCAAAGTACATACCAAACCATTGAACAGGTCTCAGCCACGTTCGACATCAGCGACGATCAACAGCAGACTCGGCGCCAGTTCCCGGTCACGATGGCGTTCGGAGCCACGGTGCACAAGGCGCAGGTAAATATGACTTAAAAGATATATAGTGTCTACTCACTGGACGTTCATTCCTGACTATCCAATACTGGAAGCCTAAGCATGGTTGTTCAGGGCTTGACTCTGTCTGGTGTTATCGTCTCGACGAAGCACTTCTTCGCGAGGGCACCCGCACAGGGCTTCGTTGCGCTGTCGCGAGTCCGCACGCTCGACACCCTCTACCTCGTCGATCTGCACCCGGAGAAGCTCATCTGCTGCCGGAGAGCCCTGCAGAAGTACAACGAGCTTCGTGCTTCCATCGGACTTCCGCAATTCGACGACCCGATCAAGAGAAGGCGAGCAGCTGCGGAGCAAGAAGATGCCCCTACTGCCGACGGTGGCGTGCCTCCTGCCACTCCAGCTGGTAGACCTACCCCAAGGAGGCGAAATACCACATCGAGTGCACGAGTGCGGATCCCTGTGCGAACACCCACTGCCGAAGGCGAGACACCAACTACAACGAGGCCAAAGAAGAAGAGAGGGAAGAAAGGAGCGGAGGACGAGGAGCGTGGAGACAGTGGCGACGACATGAACGATGAGGAGGTATGAAAAAATTATCTTGACACCCAGTACTGAGTATCTAGGCATGAGCTTCCAAGCCTGGGCCATCAGTCCTGGAGTATAAGTTATTCCCTTACAGTACTTCCCCTCGCCGAAGAAGCGTGCGAAGGCTGCACCGAAGGAGAAGCAACGAGCAGGACTCGAGGACGTCCAAATCGAGCCAGTAAGTCTATCGTTTCTCAAAGTTTGTTATACAATTATCTTTAGGCGCTGACACTGAGAGACTACGGTCACGCTGACTGCTTCATCATCGCCTCCTGTAACCTCATCCACACCATGGCACCTCTGAGGGACGCGATAATCGCAGCAGAACCCATCCTCGAGAGTACATCGACCAATTTTAGAAACAAACAACACTAAAGCCATTGCAGCTGCCGGTCTTCTCGGCCAGTTTGCTCCAAGGATGCGTGAGTTGGCAGCGGTGTTGAGGGACGAGAGAACGGACGTCGTGCGGTTGCGAGCAGCAGGAGGATACTCGGATGGAGTAGGAGATGCGAGAGATGTCTTCTTCCCTCTGATGCAGGACTTTGGAGAAATCTACGATGAGGTGAAATATCAGTACTGAGCTCTCAGTAATCCTAGAATGCCAGGCCTGAACATCCAGTGTAACATTCGGAATATTCCAGTACTGCCTCACACAACTCAAGACTACGCTCAAGTGTCCGAACGGCCACGAGCAGACCGACGTCGAGCCAAAGCAGTACAATGTGAGCAAAACTTAGCTGTTATGCAATTTCTTATCGCTCATGTTTGCAGTACTTGCTGGAGGCTCAGAAGTTGCCAGCCGAGTGCACTACCGGAACGATCGATGCACTCTTCAAGAAGAACCTCCTCGCGGACGCTCGCTGCAGTGAATGTGGAACGGCGATGAACCGAGCGGAGGCGGACGTGCAACTCGTGAGTTCTCACCAAAATACATTCGATTACATACATAGGTTCTTCATTGTGAAATTAAGGATGGCCGGTATATCATCGTGGAGATCAATCGAACGGCGTGGGAGAACGGCAGAAGACAGGACCGTACCCTATCGATCACTGGATGCAACGCACAACGAATGCGTGTCCTCGGTGAGCATAATCAATCAGTACTGAGTGACCAAGCCTGGAAAGTCAAGACTGGAGACCTAGGACTGGGAACTTAGGCATGGTAACTCAATGTACACTTGAAGGTCACACCGTGAAGATGGTCGCCTGCATGCAGCACCTCCGGTGGGACAACGGCGACAGTGGACACTACGTCGTGTGGCGAAGAAGCGCTTTTGGACGGTCCGTCGTAGACGATGACAGAGCACCGTACCCGCAGAGGCAACTTCCAAATAAGTTGTCAAACATTCACATCATTGTCTTTGAGAAACTGTAGATAATTATCTGTCTGTGTGTGTGTGTGTGTACATATTCTCAATCAGAAACATTTGCTAATAGAAGTTACTGTTATTGTCGGAATTTCGAATAGTTCGTATTACAGTGTTCTTGTTATCGTTGTTCGTGTCATAAATATGACTTATTTAATTCTCTCTTGAAGTCTCAATACTGGCTATCCAGGACTGACTGTCTTATTATTCCTGGTACCCTAAGCTAAGACACCTAGTACTGGTGTTTCAAGACATATAGATAAATCATGGCTATCGCCATGATTTATATAAAACTTACGAAACCCGCTAAAAAATGGGGGGTGAAGACGCCAGCCTAGGCCTGTTGCCTAGTTCCACGTCTTTCTCCACGCCGTCAGCCTATGAAGCCTAACTGGGCAGCCTGCGGCTGCCCTATAGAAGACTTTTCCTTGTGCCTGAAGGCACAAAAGAAAAAAAGATAGTCTATTTAGGTTAGTGTTTCGGGACCCTGTAAGCTAAAGAGCTATAAAACTTGGGAAAACCCTGATAGACCGTCGCTGCGCGCCGGAAAGAATCTTATAAAAGCGTAGGAGTGATGAGAAAAAAGCAAGTTGAAAAGTTATAAAAAAAACTTGTAAAAATTCTTCGAACTAAGCCTAAGCCTGAGTGTTCAGTAATGGGGAGTCAGTATTGAACATCCAAGCCTAAGTTTCCAGGGCTGAAAGGTCAAGCCTAAGTTTCCAGGGCTGAAGGGTCAAGCCTAAGTTTCCAGGGCTGAAGGGTCAAGCCTAAGTCTCTAGTACTGCCGAACTGAGCCTAAGCCTAACGGCTAGGCCGAAAAACCAGAAAAGCCACTACGGAAGCTCGAAACTTATAAAACTATAGAAATGCTTTGTAACCCTAAGGCAATCGTCAAGCCTAAACGCCCGAAAAAAGACTCGGAAGCTCGAAACTTATAAAACTATAGAAATGCTTTGTAACCCTAAGGCAATCGTCAAGCCTAAACGCCCGAAAAAAGACTCTGGAAGCTCGAAACTTATAAAACTATAGAAATGCTTTGTAACCCTAAGGCAATCGTCAAGCCTAAACGCCCGAAAAAAGACTGGAAGCTCGAAACTTATAAAACTATAGAAATGCTTTGTAACCCTAATACAATCTACAGGCCCAAACGCCCGAAAAAAGACTCTGGAAGCTCGAAACTTATAAAACTATAGCAATGCTTTGTAACCCTAAGGCAATCGTCAAGCCTAAACGCCCGAAAAAAAGACTCTGGAAGCTTGAAACTTATAAAACTATAGAAATGCTTTGTAACCCTAAGGCAATCGTCAAGCCTAAACGCCCGAAAAAAGACTGGAAGCTCGAAACTTATAAAACTATAGAAATGCTTGTAACCCTAATACAATCTACAGGCCCAAACGCCCGAAAAAAGACTCTGGAAGCTCGAAACTTATAAAACTATAGCAATGCTTTGTAACCCTAAGGCAATCGTCAAGCCTAAACGCCCGAAAAAAAGACTCTGGAAGCTTGAAACTTATAAAACTATAGAAATGCTTTGTAACCCTAAGGCAATCGTCAAGCCTAAACGCCCGAAAAAAGACTGGAAGCTCGAAACTTATAAAACTATAGAAATGCTTTGTAACCCTAATACAATCTACAGGCCCAAACGCCCGAAAAAAGACTCTGGAAGCTCGAAACTTATAAAACTATAGAAATGCTTTGTAACCCTAAGGCAATCGTCAAGCCTAAACGCCCGAAAAAAGACTCTGGAAGCTCGAAACTTATAAAACTATAGAAATGCTTTGTAAGCCTAAGGCAATCGTCAAGCCTAAACGCCCGAAAAAAGACTCTGGAAGCTTGAAACTTATAAAACTATAGAAATGCTTTGTAACCCTAAGGCAATCGTCAAGCCTAAACGCCCGAAAAAAGACTGGAAGCTCGAAACTTATAAAACTATAGAAATGCTCCTAGTTATTCCGCCGCTCTGCGGCGGAAGGTTCTATCCTGACAGCCAAAACCTAAATAGGCCCTTTATTCATCTTTTACAGACTTGCGTGATGCTAGCGCCCTTCACCCTTCTAGTACTGATTCGTCAGTACTGAAGCACTGGAGGTCCATTGTTGACCTCAGTTAGAGTGTATAGAGCCTCGAAGTAGCTGATTTGCTCATTGCAGATCGCAACCATGGCTGCGCCAGGTCGTGTGCTCGAAGGTCTCCCCTCGAACGACGAAGTAGCCGCTGAGCGCCTCACCCACGTGCCCCTTGCCTTTCGTCATTACGACACTAACGAGGAGTTCAGGCTAGTCAAATGCAATTAATATTGAAATAAGTCCAGACTTTTCAGATTCGTTCTGAACCAGATGGCAGTTCGGTACGCCAACAATGACTCGAAGATGTCATCAATGTAAGGGACCAAAGATCATCATCAATTACTCTTGTTCATATGAATTGTTGCAGTACCTACTCACTCTCTTCCGATCGGTCGAGGGAAATGCCCGCCTTCGAGGAATCATCTCTACGAAGAATTTTGCTTTGGGTGGTATCCGTTGCTACGGTTAAGCCAGATCATTCAGTTCACCTTGTTCTAATGATAAATACATTCATTCATCAGTACTGGGATATCAGTAATCACAATTCATTACTGACCAGCCATGCCTGAACGGCTAGGCTTACTCTTTGGCGCGTCGCATCACGCAAGTCTGTAAAAGATGAATAAAGGGCCTATTTAGGTTTTGGCTGTCAGGATAGAACCTTCCGCCGCAGAGCGGCGGAATAACTAGGAGCATTTCTATAGTTTTATAAGTTTCGAGCTTCCAGTCTTTTTTCGGGCGTTTAGGCTTGACGATTGCCTTAGGGTTACAAAGCATTTCTATAGTTTTATAAGTTTCAAGCTTCCAGAGTCTTTTTTCGGGCGTTTAGGCTTGACGATTGCCTTAGGCTTACAAAGCATTTCTATAGTTTTATAAGTTTCGAGCTTCCAGAGTCTTTTTTCGGGCGTTTAGGCTTGACGATTGCCTTAGGGTTACAAAGCATTTCTATAGTTTTATAAGTTTCGAGCTTCCAGAGTCTTTTTTCGGGCGTTTGGGCCTGTAGATTGTATTAGGGTTACAAAGCATTTCTATAGTTTTATAAGTTTCGAGCTTCCAGTCTTTTTTCGGGCGTTTAGGCTTGACGATTGCCTTAGGGTTACAAAGCATTTCTATAGTTTTATAAGTTTCAAGCTTCCAGAGTCTTTTTTTCGGGCGTTTAGGCTTGACGATTGCCTTAGGGTTACAAAGCATTGCTATAGTTTTATAAGTTTCGAGCTTCCAGAGTCTTTTTTCGGGCGTTTGGGCCTGTAGATTGTATTAGGGTTACAAGCATTTCTATAGTTTTATAAGTTTCGAGCTTCCAGTCTTTTTTCGGGCGTTTAGGCTTGACGATTGCCTTAGGGTTACAAAGCATTTCTATAGTTTTATAAGTTTCAAGCTTCCAGAGTCTTTTTTTCGGGCGTTTAGGCTTGACGATTGCCTTAGGGTTACAAAGCATTGCTATAGTTTTATAAGTTTCGAGCTTCCAGAGTCTTTTTTCGGGCGTTTGGGCCTGTAGATTGTATTAGGGTTACAAAGCATTTCTATAGTTTTATAAGTTTCGAGCTTCCAGTCTTTTTTCGGGCGTTTAGGCTTGACGATTGCCTTAGGGTTACAAAGCATTTCTATAGTTTTATAAGTTTCGAGCTTCCAGAGTCTTTTTTCGGGCGTTTAGGCTTGACGATTGCCTTAGGGTTACAAAGCATTTCTATAGTTTTATAAGTTTCGAGCTTCCGAGTCTTTTTTCGGGCGTTTAGGCTTGACGATTGCCTTAGGGTTACAAAGCATTTCTATAGTTTTATAAGTTTCGAGCTTCCGTAGTGGCTTTTCTGGTTTTTCGGCCTAGCCGTTAGGCTTAGGCTCAGTTCGGCAGTACTAGAGACTTAGGCTTGACCCTTCAGCCCTGGAAACTTAGGCTTGACCCTTCAGCCCTGGAAACTTAGGCTTGACCTTTCAGCCCTGGAAACTTAGGCTTGGATGTTCAATACTGACTCCCCATTACTGAACACTCAGGCTTAGGCTTAGTTCGAAGAATTTTTACAAGTTTTTTTTATAACTTTTCAACTTGCTTTTTTCTCATCACTCCTACGCTTTTATAAGATTCTTTCCGGCGCGCAGCGACGGTCTATCAGGGTTTTCCCAAGTTTTATAGCTCTTTAGCTTACAGGGTCCCGAAACACTAACCTAAATAGACTATCTTTTTTTCTTTTGTGCCTTCAGGCACAAGGAAAAGTCTTCTATAGGGCAGCCGCAGGCTGCCCAGTTAGGCTTCATAGGCTGACGGCGTGGAGAAAGACGTGGAACTAGGCAACAGGCCTAGGCTGGCGTCTTCACCCCCCATTTTTTAGCGGGTTAGGCTTAGGCTTGGCTGCAGGCGAAATCCCATTTCGCCTGCAGCTATTTAGGTTTGGGTTTGGGGGTTTTTGGCTGTAAAAATCTTTTTTATATACCAGGGAATCCGTAACTTTGTTCCCTATGGAGTGTTAGCTCTAAATCCTTTTCCGAATGCTTTTGCATCGCGAGCTGAGTCGAATGCGCTATTGACCTAAGGTCTAACTTAACCCTAAGTACCTTAACTTAAGGTCACATTTCGTGGCCTAGGCGTCTTTCCGTCACGGGGCGGTGCCTAGGCGGTGCCTAGGCGGTGCCTAGGCGGTGCCTAGGATTACCGGATTCTCAAGTGTCCTGAGGGTTACTGTAACGCTACCGTAACCTAGTTAGAACTGAATAGAACTACTACTGGAGATCTAGTACTGACTGGAGAGGTACAGTAGGGTTACGGTAGGATTACGGTAGGTATTGGCTACGGTAGATGTCGGATACTGTAGGGGCTTACGGTAGCGCTACCGTAATCCCATAAATTGTTGCGTAAAGGCTGCAGTAGCAGTTAGTCGAATCCTGGGTACCCAGGACTGGAGGATTCCAATACATGAAACGCTTATTTTTAAATCAAAATTCGAAGATTGGATGTCCAGTACTATTTGTAATTCTTACAGTACGTCTGCAGTTACAGTAGCCGAAGCCTGGATGCCCAGTACTATTTGTGCAACCGAAAGACTGAGAGTACTTGCAGTTACAGTAGTCGAAGCCTGGATGCCCAGTACTATTTGTGCCACCGAAAGACTGAGAGTACTTGCAGTTACAGTAGTCGAAGCCTGGATGCCCAGTACTATTTGTGCCACCGAAAGACTGAGAGTACTTGCAGTTACAGTAGTCGAAGCCTGGATGCCCAGTACTATTTGTGCCACCGAAAGACTGAGAGTACTTGCAGTTACAGTAGTCGAAGCCTGGATGCCCAGTACTATTTGTGCCACCGAAAGACTGAGAGTACTTGCAGTAACAGTAGTCGAAGCCTGGATGCCCAGTACTATTTGTGCCACCGAAAGACTGAGAGTACTTGCAGTTACAGTAGTCGAAGCCTGGATGCCCAGTACTATTTGTGCCACCGAAAGACTGAGAGTACTTGCAGTAACAGTAGTCGAAGCCTGGATGCCCAGTACTATTTGTGCCACAAAAAGACTGAGAGTACTTGCAGTTACAGTAGTCGAAGCCTGGATGCCCAGTACTATTTGTGCCACCGAAAGACTGAGAGTACTTGCAGTTACAGTAGCCGAAGCCTGGATACCCAGGGCTGGAAAATTTCGATAAGGGAAAAGGTCATTTTCGAATCAGATTCCGAAGCCTGGATGCCCAGTACTATTTGTGCCACCGAAAGACTGAGAGTACTTGCAGTTACAGTAGTCGAAGCCTGGATGCCCAGTACTATTTGTGCCACCGAAAGACTGAGAGTACTTGCAGTTACAGTAGTCGAAGCCTGGATGCCCAGTACTATTTGTGCCACCGAAAGACTGAGAGTACTTGCAGTAACAGTAGTCGAAGCCTGGATGCCCAGTACTATTTGTGCCACAAAAAGACTGAGAGTACTTGCAGTTACAGTAGTCGAAGCCTGGATGCCCAGTACTATTTGTGCCACCGAAAGACTGAGAGTACTTGCAGTTACAGTAGCCGAAGCCTGGATACCCAGGGCTGGAAAATTTCGATAAGGGAAAAGGTCATTTTCGAATCAGATTCCGAAGCCTGGATGCCCAGTACTATTTGTGCCACCGAAAGACTGAGAGTACTTGCAGTTACAGTAGTCGAAGCCTGGATGCCCAGTACTATTTGTGCCACCGAAAGACTGAGAGTACTTGCAGTTACAGTAGTCGAAGCCTGGATGCCCAGTACTATTTGTGCCACCGAAAGACTGAGAGTACTTGCAGTAACAGTAGTCGAAGCCTGGATGCCCAGTACTATTTGTGCCACCGAAAGACTGAGAGTACTTGCAGTTACAGTAGTCGAAGCCTGGATGCCCAGTACTATTTGTGCCACCGAAAGACTGAGAGTACTTGCAGTAACAGTAGTCGAAGCCTGGATGCCCAGTACTATTTGTGCCACCGAAAGACTGAGAGTACTTGCAGTAACAGTAGTCGAAGCCTGGATGCCCAGTACTATTTGTGCCACCGAAAGACTGAGAGTACTTGCGGTTACAGTAGGCTTGGCTGCAGGCGAAATCCCATTTCGCCTGCAGCTATTTAGGTTTGGGTTTGGGGGTTTTTGGCTGTAAAAATCTTTTTTATATACCAGGGAATCCGTAACTTTGCTCCCTATGGAGTCTAAGCTCTAAATCCTTTTCCGAATGCTTTTGCATCGCGAGCTGAGTCGAATGCGCTATTGACCTAAGGTCTAACTTAACCCTAAGTACCTTAACTTAAGGTCACATTTCGTGGCCTAGGCGTCTTTCCGTCACGGGGGCGGTGCCTAGGCGGTGCCTAGTACTGGGTTCTCAAGTGTCACATTGATACTTGGGAAGGTGTAACAGCATACTGTAACCTACAGTACCATAAGGGTTACTGTAACGCTACCGTAACCTAATTAGAACGGTAGATGTCGGATACGGTAGGGGGTTACGGTAGCGCTACTGTAACCTCATTAGAACGTAATTGGATAGTACTGGAGGCCCAGGACTGACTGGAGACCCAGTACTGGAGGCCCAGGACTGACTGGAGACCCAGTACTGGAGGCCCAGGACTGACTGGAGACCCAGTACTGGAGGCCCAGGACTGACTGGAGACCCAGTACTGGAGGCCCAGGACTGACTGGAGACCCAGTACTGGAGGCCCAGGACTGACTGGAGACCCAGTACTGGAGGCGCAGGACTGACTGGAGACCCAGTACTGGAGGCCCAGGACTGACTGGAGACCCAGTACTGGCAGGAGAACCATTACTGACTGGGCAGTCATGCTTACGTGCGACAAGCCTGAACAGCTAGTCCTGGCATTTATTGAGTGGGAGTGACATTTTGAAGTGGGCGGAGTCAGACGCCTCTCCCTCGCCTCCGCCTCCGCCTCCTCATTCATGCGCGTGCGCTCACCTCGGAAGGTGACCCCTCCTCTGCGGTCCTATTTCCCGTTATTATTGTTACTTGATTCATCAGTACTAACGCTACCGTAACCTAATTAGAACTTAATTGAACCTAGCACTGGAGAACCAGTACTGACTGGAGAGGTACGGTAGGGAGTGACATTTCGAAGTGGGCGGAGTCAGACGCCTCTCCCTCGCCTCCGCCTCCGCCTCCTCATTCATGCGCGTGCGCTCACCTCGGAAGCCTGATGGTGAGAATAGAGAAAAAGAATAGGATGGAGATCTAAAGATATTGACAATTGGTTGCAGGCGGATGGCTCGGCGACTCCGATGGCCCTCTTTGCGACAAACGCAGAGGTCCGCGACTTCAACCAGCTGGTTGTAGGGCTTCTACAGCTCAACAGCTGCGTTGTCGTCGCGGAGGACTCGTTCAAGCGCAAAGAGTTCGCAGATAATTGAGATTTGAAAATACATCGCCGTATCATCACTAGATATCCTGAATTTCAGATAGCACCGGAGCAGAATCGAGAAGCAGACGAGGCGACAAGGCGAGACGACGCATCTACCAAGAGGCCGACTACGACGTCTCTCGTCGTCCGGGATCTCGTCGATCTGCAAAGAAGAAGCGGCCCGAGAATGGAGAAGATGGCGAGGATGCGAGGAACGAAGACGACACGAACAAGGCAGCCGGATTGGAGCAGAACTTGCTGCTAGCGGAGAATGGTGAGCCAGGACTACCTTGCCAGTACTAGATACTCAGGACTGGTGTACCATGCCTAAACTTCTAAACTTGTCTCATTTAAGGACGTGTGATGCTGCGTCGCAATCTGCATGCCCCTTCTGGACTCGTCAATGGAGCATGTGGAGTGCTGAAGAAGATCGTCATGAGCTCGGACGGAGAGGCCATCGCGCTTCGCGTACTCTTCGACGACCAACAGGAACGACTCCTCGAGAAGGTGCTACATAGCCTAATAGCGTGTCTGTTCAAAGTACATACCAAACCATTGAACAGGTCTCAGCCACGTTCGACATCAGCGACGATCAACAGCAGACTCGGCGCCAGTTCCCGGTCACGATGGCGTTCGGAGCCACGGTGCACAAGGCGCAGGTAAATATGACTTAAAAGATATATAGTGTCTACTCACTGGACGTTCATTCCTGACTATCCAATACTGGAAGCCTAAGCATGGTTGTTCAGGGCTTGACTCTGTCTGGTGTTATCGTCTCGACGAAGCACTTCTTCGCGAGGGCACCCGCACAGGGCTTCGTTGCGCTGTCGCGAGTCCGCACGCTCGACACCCTCTACCTCGTCGATCTGCACCCGGAGAAGCTCATCTGCTGCCGGAGAGCCCTGCAGAAGTACAACGAGCTTCGTGCTTCCATCGGACTTCCGCAATTCGACGACCCGATCAAGAGAAGGCGAGCAGCTGCGGAGCAAGAAGATGCCCCTACTGCCGACGGTGGCGTGCCTCCTGCCACTCCAGCTGGTAGACCTACCCCAAGGAGGCGAAATACCACATCGAGTGCACGAGTGCGGATCCCTGTGCGAACACCCACTGCCGAAGGCGAGACACCAACTACAACGAGGCCAAAGAAGAAGAGAGGGAAGAAAGGAGCGGAGGACGAGGAGCGTGGAGACAGTGGCGACGACATGAACGATGAGGAGGTATGAAAAAATTATCTTGACACCCAGTACTGAGTATCTAGGCATGAGCTTCCAAGCCTGGGCCATCAGTCCTGGAGTATAAGTTATTCCCTTACAGTACTTCCCCTCGCCGAAGAAGCGTGCGAAGGCTGCACCGAAGGAGAAGCAACGAGCAGGACTCGAGGACGTCCAAATCGAGCCAGTAAGTCTATCGTTTCTCAAAGTTTGTTATACAATTATCTTTAGGCGCTGACACTGAGAGACTACGGTCACGCTGACTGCTTCATCATCGCCTCCTGTAACCTCATCCACACCATGGCACCTCTGAGGGACGCGATAATCGCAGCAGAACCCATCCTCGAGAGTACATCGACCAATTTTAGAAACAAACAACACTAAAGCCATTGCAGCTGCCGGTCTTCTCGGCCAGTTTGCTCCAAGGATGCGTGAGTTGGCAGCGGTGTTGAGGGACGAGAGAACGGACGTCGTGCGGTTGCGAGCAGCAGGAGGATACTCGGATGGAGTAGGAGATGCGAGAGATGTCTTCTTCCCTCTGATGCAGGACTTTGGAGAAATCTACGATGAGGTGAAATATCAGTACTGAGCTCTCAGTAATCCTAGAATGCCAGGCCTGAACATCCAGTGTAACATTCGGAATATTCCAGTACTGCCTCACACAACTCAAGACTACGCTCAAGTGTCCGAACGGCCACGAGCAGACCGACGTCGAGCCAAAGCAGTACAATGTGAGCAAAACTTAGCTGTTATGCAATTTCTTATCGCTCATGTTTGCAGTACTTGCTGGAGGCTCAGAAGTTGCCAGCCGAGTGCACTACCGGAACGATCGATGCACTCTTCAAGAAGAACCTCCTCGCGGACGCTCGCTGCAGTGAATGTGGAACGGCGATGAACCGAGCGGAGGCGGACGTGCAACTCGTGAGTTCTCACCAAAATACATTCGATTACATACATAGGTTCTTCATTGTGAAATTAAGGATGGCCGGTATATCATCGTGGAGATCAATCGAACGGCGTGGGAGAACGGCAGAAGACAGGACCGTACCCTATCGATCACTGGATGCAACGCACAACGAATGCGTGTCCTCGGTGAGCATAATCAATCAGTACTGAGTGACCAAGCCTGGAAAGTCAAGACTGGAGACCTAGGACTGGGAACTTAGGCATGGTAACTCAATGTACACTTGAAGGTCACACCGTGAAGATGGTCGCCTGCATGCAGCACCTCCGGTGGGACAACGGCGACAGTGGACACTACGTCGTGTGGCGAAGAAGCGCTTTTGGACGGTCCGTCGTAGACGATGACAGAGCACCGTACCCGCAGAGGCAACTTCCAAATAAGTTGTCAAACATTCACATCATTGTCTTTGAGAAACTGTAGATAATTATCTGTCTGTGTGTGTGTGTGTGTACATATTCTCAATCAGAAACATTTGCTAATAGAAGTTACTGTTATTGTCGGAATTTCGAATAGTTCGTATTACAGTGTTCTTGTTATCGTTGTTCGTGTCATAAATATGACTTATTTAATTCTCTCTTGAAGTCTCAATACTGGCTATCCAGGACTGACTGTCTTATTATTCCTGGTACCCTAAGCTAAGACACCTAGTACTGGTGTTTCAAGACATATAGATAAATCATGGCTATCGCCATGATTTATATAAAACTTACGAAACCCGCTAAAAAATGGGGGGTGAAGACGCAGCCTAGGCCTGTTGCCTAGTTCCACGTCTTTCTCCACGCCGTCAGCCTATGAAGCCTAACTGGGCAGCCTGCGGCTGCCCTATAGAAGACTTTTCCTTGTGCCTGAAGGCACAAAAGAAAAAAAGATAGTCTATTTAGGTTAGTGTTTCGGGACCCTGTAAGCTAAAGAGCTATAAAACTTGGGAAAACCCTGATAGACCGTCGCTGCGCGCCGGAAAGAATCTTATAAAAGCGTAGGAGTGATGAGAAAAAAGCAAGTTGAAAAGTTATAAAAAAAACTTGTAAAAATTCTTCGAACTAAGCCTAAGCCTGAGTGTTCAGTAATGGGGAGTCAGTATTGAACATCCAAGCCTAAGTTTCCAGGGCTGAAAGGTCAAGCCTAAGTTTCCAGGGCTGAAGGGTCAAGCCTAAGTTTCCAGGGCTGAAGGGTCAAGCCTAAGTCTCTAGTACTGCCGAACTGAGCCTAAGCCTAACGGCTAGGCCGAAAAACCAGAAAAGCCACTACGGAAGCTCGAAACTTATAAAACTATAGAAATGCTTTGTAACCCTAAGGCAATCGTCAAGCCTAAACGCCCGAAAAAAGACTCGGAAGCTCGAAACTTATAAAACTATAGAAATGCTTTGTAACCCTAAGGCAATCGTCCAAGCCTAAACGCCCGAAAAAAGACTCTGGAAGCTCGAAACTTATAAAACTATAGAAATGCTTTGTAACCCTAAGGCAATCGTCAAGCCTAAACGCCCGAAAAAAGACTGGAAGCTCGAAACTTATAC
>BTSX01000155.1:0-21917 GCA_036245825.1 Pristionchus entomophagus
GTGTGCCACACCATCTGAATGTATGCAATAACATTGCGGTATCGGATCGGCTCTTCAAGCTATGATCACTAGCGTTGCTACTGATTTACATTAAATTATCTGAAATAATTTCTAGATGACTGTTACAAAGAAGATAGTGCATTTAAGATTAACTTACCGTGGCTATGAACGATATGCCGAAGATCGGAGTAAATCCCATCAGCGTCAGAAACGCATAGTTTTTCGCGTTCGGAAAACAATCGACTCGATCCAGAACTGCTGGATCCCAGTCGCTGCCAATGCTCTGAAACAGGGAGTTTTCATCGACATTTGAATAAAATAAATCGGCTCTGCACTGGTTGATTTAGTTTTGTCCAGCGCGGTGACGTTCGTTTTATTTTGAGATTTGTAATTAGAATCGTATTTCTAGGAACTCCCGTAGTTTAAAGAACCGGTGACTCGAATCGAGACTAGTGACTCTCACCACGAAAATGCCGAATCGCGCACGTAAATATACTGTAGTCGCCCTGACTACAAACTACAAACGGCGCCAATTCCGCTTCGCCGGGTTTTGATTCATTTTTCTCGTGTTTTTGGTTGTTTTCGCTTTTTCTATATATTTGAAAAGTATATTAAACCTTGCTGGCTATGCATTTCAATCCCTTGATCGTGTTCTGGCGCCGGTTCATCTTCTATATCGCTCGCGAATCGCGTTTGGAAAACGTAGGCGTCGATTGTTCACCCCGAATGCTATTATTTCTCGAGTTGTACTACGTTAAAGTAGTTATTATTTGTACCAAATCGCTGCAATTTTGAGTGTAAATCGTCTGTAAATGCTGGAAACACCGTTAGTCTAGCCGCGGTCTGATAATCGATGACGATTTATTGGTTTTCCTCTCATTCCACTGTCCTAGTCACTTTCATTCGGGCCTCTCGCCTTTCGCACTGATGTTCGTGTTATATTTCGTGACAGTTATCTTATTATCGAGTACGTACCAACTTATCACCTCTTCCACTCGCCCAACTAGCTCCACGACCAGTAACTGCATCTTCGCTAACCTTCCCCTTGCCTCTCTGCGAGTTTACACCCCTTCCGTTCATTTATACAACCTTTTCTATGTTGAATGTCCATAGTCCATTAACCAACTGCGCTCTAGCATCGACATTTCTACTGCGATATAGCTATTACGCGAGTTATTGCTACCTTTCCTTTGACAGTCACTGATTTAGTGCCTCAGTTGTCGCTTAATATCGCGTTTAGTAACTTGCGCCACTTGTTATTCTTGTAAGAAACTTTTTCGTCGCTGATCCTTGATCCACCAACATCTTTCCTCTTGCAGTTCTCGCCATCTGACATGTGGGAAGAAGGGATAGCGGAGGAGAGTGATCAGAAGGGGCGAGACATCAACGACGGGATGACCACTATCTCCATGACGATGCTCCCTTGATGGGAGACAACACTCTCCAGATGGACGAATCTCAAGAACTGCTCACTCCCAATGAGATGAACGCGTTGAAAAGACAATGGAGAGAATGGGAACGGAGACTACAATAGAGCCATCCTCTTGTCTACGAAAAGTGAGTAATTATTATGTTTGTTTTCTGTTATTTACCCGTATTCCAATCAAAAAAATGGGTAATATTATTTACCAGCGGCAACCCCCTATTACTTCGTGGGATGGATCCATTCCAATCGTTCCATTTATTCAGTTCCTCCACCACCTTCTCTCCTGCCAATCCACACGGCACTCCCAAGTTCTGGGACAGCGACCTCTTCTTGATGCCATGAAACAATACCCGTGAGTTGGTGAATGAAGAGGGGAGGTTACTTGTCTGACTCTAGTGGCAAATGGGCATTGCCAGAAGCATGTACACCTAGTTAATGCCTGTTTGTTCTAATTTTTCATCCGATCAATGCCATTCGTTGCAGCTCAATTCAACCAAGCTATCGTCGATCAAGTGAATGCTCGATTTGAGGGAGGAACATGGATCAAGCAGGGAAATGAATCGCGGATCAATAGTACATGAGGTGAGGATAGTGAGACTAATTTATCACACTCATACTCAACTGAGTTTCAAAATAACTGTTTGCAAATTAGATGACAATATTTAGATCAACAATAACAATGAAGTAACTACTTTAGTTATCATCTTCTAGTTCCTTCATAATATCCTCATCTTCTTCCAGCAGTCGGTTGCTCTCTTCAATCAGGGCCTCAACTTGCTCTCCGCCGTACTCGACAGGTGGGTCATCTTCGTCTTCCGATTCATCGAGGTTAGGGTCGTCAGGGTGGGGTACTGTAGGCGTATTGTTGCGGCTCCAGAGATCCTAAAAATAAATCTAGAATGGATTATTGGATAGTGTGGATCACACCTTCAGTGCCTGTCTCTCCATTGCCTTCTTCTTGGCCTTAGCATAGGGTGTGGATGAGAGAGTGAGACGGACCTGGGAAAGGGATGTAGCGGGGTTAGAATAGGATATCCACCTCATAGGTTGCTTTCTTCACTGCCTCTCTCCACGCATTCCTAGCTGGTGTTTTCACGTTGCGGAAAACGTGCTTCTTGAGGGTGTGATTGAAGTACGCCTTCTGACCAGTCTGATAAGGGTTTCATTGGGAATAATACGCAATGAGTTTCTAATTCTTACAACTATCCGTGTGCCTTCCAGTTCGTCTTTCTTCATCTCATTCCAGTGTATGATCGCCATCATAGTTCGCAGCTCATGCCCCTTCCTGAAAGATAATTCAATAGAGAATGGAGATGGCAAACTGGAAATCGCTCTCCTCTTTTCTCTCTCGTCGATAAGAGAAACGAGAGAGCATGCAAAATGAATAGAGCCTGGTTCCGATTTGCCATCGCTAGTAGGAAATAAATAGAAGTGGGTTGATACCTGTCGAAGTAATTGTCCTTAGGGGCGTAGCGCCAAGCGAGAGCATTGAGGCTCTCGCAAGTGCTAGTCTTGAGAAGCCATGACACGTTCTGGATATCCTCGATGTTCTGGTCAGTGAAAATGACGTCCTGTAGTCTCTTGTAGGCACGACCATCTCGCTTGATGAACATAGTATCTTGACCAGGAGGAGTGGGAGGGGGAGGGGAGTGCGTACACCTCTTGAGCTGGGTGAAGGAGGGATCCTGAAAGTAGATCATAGACAAACTAGGTAAGAGGAATGAAAAGGACTCACCGAGGAGAAATCATGGATTCCAGATATGCAGAGAAGAGTCGAACAGAACATTTCGCTAGCGAGAATGCCGTTTCCTTGCGCCTTCAGAACTGCGTCTTAGGCCTTGTTTATGATTGTGCGCTGCCAGATTCTCCTCACTTTCTCCATGTATTTGGGCTTGGTGATCTATAATAAATAAGTCAGAGACTGTAGGGGAAGGAAATTGTGATTGGGTAATGTTTCAGTGTAATAGATATAATATCAATACCTTGATCAGATTGAGGGTGAGGTTCCTGAAGTAATGCCACGGGTCAAAATAATGTCGGACCGATGGAAATCGGCCCTTCATCATTTTGATGACCGCAGAATGCCTGTCAGTCACCAGTGTGCCAATGTGATGCACTCCCCCAATCCTCTCAGCCAGAACAGTCAGAGCCTTCTCGAGACAAGCAACCTAGGTAGATTGAGGTTACTATGGTAAACTTTCTGTATTTTAGTGCGAAACAGGGAACTCAACAGTGATGTGTACCTCAAGTGTTCCACTACTCCCGGTTTCCTTCTTGTTCATAAGAACATGCACTAGTGCTTCTCCCGTCTCCGCATCCACTAGGAAATATCGGCACCATTCGGCGCTGTAGCCTCGAGTGTCGAATGATCCGTCACCCGCCAAGTGCACTTTATCCCCCTAGGCAAAGCCGTCTAATTAATTGAACCAGATTCCAAATGAAATACCTTGTTGAGTCGGTCCTTGAGTCGAGAAAAGACTACTTCTTGCATAGCCGTGAAGACTTGAGTGACGGCGGGTAGGAGGTAGTCTGTCTTGTGACGGTGGAATGACCTCTTGGATACGGTATTCAGTCCGACTGCATGTAGAAAGTAGTTCAGTTTCTGAAATAGAGGGATACGGTGAAATATGTTGGTTGGTTACGGTAGATAGTCATGCTAAGAAAGAGGGATATGGTAGATCGAGTGGTACTGTAGTTGTTAATTCAATATCTTTCAGACGGAAAAGCGACGTGGACACAGCACTGGCCTCGCTCACCAACAATCTGAACATCCCTGGAGGGAACGAGACAGGGTAAGTGAGGAAGTCTATCACTATTGATATCATGATAAATGTATGAGAAAGTTATAAAACTAACAGCTGTTCCTACTGCCGTAACTGCCGATCCCACGACCATGTCGACATTGATCTTTCTCAACTTTTCCTTCGGGGAGGCACCAGCAGTATTCAGCACTGGGCTGTTAGACCACTTGTACACTTCCCCGCAAATCGTGCACTCGCATTTGCACGACAGTGCATGTGAGTCCTCTGCGAACGTCAGACTGTTCTGACCAGAGGGGCACGAGTTGCATCGTGAGAGGAGTTGCACTAGGCTATCCTTGCTCACGATGAGGTACTCTGAGGAGGGAACGTTGAGTGCGGTAGGGGAGGGAAGCTTCCAGTTGGCATCGACATCCATCTCTTGTGCCTGAAAACATAGAAATAGAGGGTGTAATAATGTGACAATCGTTGATAATAGTGATCTATCGGATCTAAACGATCTCTCGCCGGTTAGAGATATGATAGAATGTTAGAATGGAGATATTATCTGTAGCGAAAGTGAGAAATGGTTTCTGAAACATAAAACTAACTGTCTCTTTCTTGCAGCAACACCTGCAGCACGGCGGCACCTTGGCCTCGGCGAGACGGAAGGAAGGAGGAGGACGAGTGAGAGGAGAAGGAAAAGAATAGAAAGAAGAAGAGGGAAGATGAGGAGTGGGAGGAGGGGATGGAGGTACGGTAAGAGCACTCGACGATTGTCTCTGTAAAGGGATGAAAGTCGAATTAATTGTAAAGTTACATTGCTAGATAAATTATGTTTTCATAATAAATGTTTGCTCACCAGGGACATGGGTACTGCATCCGTTTTGAGAAGCTTGTGGGTAGAAGTCTCGTTGAATGAGTCGGGTGAGAAATGAGATTCACACACGTGTCGTTTGCCCGAGCTCCGTAGGAGAATATCCAGAGTGGCCTTGGAAGAGTCATCCTCAGTCAGAGCAGTGAGCCAGTGACCACGAAGATCAGGTTTCGTCGTGAATTGATTCATAGTCCGTCGGTCAGGGAAGACGGCTTTGCACGATGGCACAACGCATTCCGGCATCTGAATAACATTAGGGGATAGATCAAACAGGTGATTGGAATAATTCAGATATGAGAGTGATCGTTGTTAACGAGTAGTACACGATTAGGTATATTCGTTGTTATTCATGAAACACTTTATCAATCAAATATCATCAAATTCTGTGAATCCGGTGTAGTTGGCACTGGGCCAACGCTGCCTAACAGCTTGCACGAAGCACGAAGGGAGGCGGATGCGCGCTCCCTTTCCCAGATGTCCGATGGTTGTGGCAATGATCAGACGGTAGGCCCCGTAGCGGTACGACCTGAATAGTATAGAGTACATCAGTAATTTGCAAAAAAAAAACCTTACTTGTTCTTGTCGGTGATTTCCTCGCCAGACAGCATGGAGTAAGTCACCGCTGCCGATCGAACAGCCTGCAGTTTCTTGTTTCAGTTGTAAGTTATGCTATCTGGTTTGCTTGCGTTGGTTACTGACCACGTGACCTTACAGTGAGAATTAGTGTCGGATTACTGTATGAATATTGATGGGGATTACTGTAGCTATGCGAGTATTATTGAACAAGGAATGGTATTGGGAGTACGGTAGCTCAAGTCGTTTTCAGAAAATTAGTTATTGTCAGCTACAATGGTTCCGACAGAGATAGGACTAGAGACTGTGGAATTGTCAGGTATACGGTAGCTATAAATAGAAATAGAATGATAAAAAAAAAAAAGCAACATTGGGAAAGCAACATTGGGCCACGAAAATTGATTGCGTGATGAACGAATGGATCGTCAAAATGTGTAAGACTATTTACCAACTATCGTTTATTCTTCTCGATTTGAACCAGGGATTTTCGAAAGCGCATAAAATCAAGTTTAGTGCGAGTCGTGAATCTAAGCTCGACAAGTGTCACAACATGATTAGAGTAATTGATAGTTTTTTTAATGTAATCGAGTAGAGAATTGCAATAAATCAAATAGGGAATTATTATGTCTTTTCATTCGTACTAATGTATTCAGTATTGCGCCGCGTCGAATTGCGAACTCTAGTTGCTCAAGCATCCGTTCTAGTGATGGTTAAACGGCATCGATTGTCCTCTTTTTTGTGTGATCTTTCGCCGGTCAGAGAAACGAGAGAGTAGGCGAAATGAGGAGAGTCGTTTGCCGTTTTGTCATCACTAATCCGTTCAGCCGGTCAACCTGTGACCGGCCTCGGCAAGGACAGTGGGAAGGCGTGCTGCGGGAGATTTAAAACCGGATAGCCGGGACCGGGATAAAGACTAGATCTAGAAGATCGGTTACTCGCCTTTCCCTCCTTCTGACCAGCACTCCCCCCTATTCCTCACTCATCCTTCCCGTAACCTTTCCCTTCCCTTAGTAGATGGAGAATGTCCGCCGCTTTTATGAAGGAGACTTGTTAACTTCATATTTTATATGTACTTCACGTAGATCCCTAAAGTACTTCGTACTTCACGTTTCCCTAAGTTTCCCTAAAGTCGAACCCTGTTTTATTATGCTATAATTTGCAAGCGTTTCATCGGAATCTACTGTTTTCAAGCTATTATTTCATACTATGTGCTTCCATTCATACCTAGGCGTTGCATCAAGCAGCTTAATATTTTTTAAACGATAGAATTAAAAAAACTTTGTTTGATGAATCGATGTTTGAGTTCACGAAATATTATGCTTAGAAGCATTAATGTTAACGTTTTTTTAAAAAAAAAACGAAAGAGAATAGCGTTCCTGATGAAAAATGAAGAGCCAGGCAGTCAATCGATGCAACTAAATGGCTGAAAACTTGATATTTTTTTCCAGATCTCGGAAGGAGGAAGATAAAGAATGTTGAACGATTGATATATATTTTCCTTGAAACATATAAATATATCGATAATAATAATGTTTGAGGATTACTGTTACGTACCTGTCAAAGCTGTCAAAAACACTAGATTGAAGTAGTTTTTTAAAAATGCTCAATCTAACTCCACATTACAAACAAATATTTCTATGTACATTTTGATGATGTCTATGGCATACTTTTTTTTTGCCGCATAACTCTGTCTATGCATAACTCTTCCTCACATTGAAATTTCTTAGTTCCGGAAGCAATGGGAACTCAATGAATTGTTAGGCGCGTTGGTCAATCTGGGTTCACGAGTTCGATCCCGGGAGTCGCGAGGCGACGCGCCCTAGAATCAATTTTGGCAGAAGGGTTGGCAGAAAGCCTTGGCGCGCGCCGAACTGGTTCGAGCTCTCTCCCACTCATTCCCCGTTCGCTGTCTTCAGGGGAGCAAGGGAGAGCAATGGACTTTTCCCGTTTTCTCTTGACCGTGTGTGCTACTTTGAGCGCGCTCAGCTTGGAATGGAATGGATCCTTCCTAATTGTGCGATAGGGTGAAAAGAACGGTACAATGTTACCGACAAGATACTGTGCTTATTTTAGAAAAAAGTGCGAACATAAAAACCAATCTAGGATGACAGTACTATGTCAAAAAGTGCACCACATCATGCGATACAACCGTCAACTTTCAATGAGTGCGCTTGGTGAGGCAGACGATAAGACCATATGCTTGGTAGCATTGTCTCGTTCTGCAAAACTTTTCACCCTATCATCGCACAATTAGGAAAGATCCATCTCCCTCGCAAGTTGCGCGCGCTCAAATTAGCACGCACGGTCAAGTGAAAACGGGAAAGGTGCAGAGCTCTCTCTCCCTTATCTGATCATTTCCTCTCTGTACGTTGATCTTTGCTGGGGCACGGAGGATCATTCCATTGCATGCTGGGGGGGGGAGGGAGGTGAGGTAATTTTTTTCGAGATTTTTTATTGAGATTAAGAGAATAACGTTTCGTAGACTTTCGTAGTCATTTTCTCTCATAGTGAGCTATTGAGAAAGAGTTCGGTCCTTGGAATGTCTGGCAATTGAGCATTGCTAGAGAGAAGTGCAATGTGCTCCACTTAGGGAATGGAAATACACTGGCAAGGTATTTTTTGAATGGAGCTCAAATTGATCAGAAATCTTCAGTTAGAGATCTCGGTATGCAAATTGATAACGAGTTGACATTCAGAGAACACTTTGACATAGTGATCCAAAAAGCGGCGCTCCGTTCCAACCTATTTTTCCGTGGACTCAGCACCAACAATGCTGCAATAATGGTCAATACATACACTACCTACGTTAGGCCGTAGAATTCAGTCCTAGCGTCGCTTCCCCAGTTTTTGATAGAGAAGCGGGTAAACTAGAAAAGCTACATAACAAAGTGACGAGGCTGATTAGCTACAAATGTTTGGGATACGACTTTGAAAACAGACCGTTACCAGTGGAACGAAACGAGATGCTCAAACTCAATACATTGATGTACCGTCGTAAGGTCAATGACTTCAAACTAGCTTATGAAATGCTGTTCTGGAATTCGAGATTGTCCCGGTTCAGAAACGATTTTCTTGTTCTATCCACATCTAGTCTCAGAGGCGCAGGCTTCAAAGTGTGTCGAGAAAAATTTCGAACTAAGATTCGCGAGCACAGTTTTGCGAACAGAGTAGGTAAAGTACTGTATGATGTACTTCGAAAAGGAAAGATACCTAAAAACTATGCAGAGTTCATGAATGTGATGTGTAAGGAGGTTAGATGATCTGTAAATTTGCTCACTCTACTCGCTTAGTTTCCCCTATCTCACACATTATATTGTTCTACTTGTTCCATCCACCCCCCTCCCCCATCCCACCCCACCCCACAACAATTCCAACTGTGCGGATAAATCTATTCTATTCTATCGATTCAATGGTTCATCCACGACTCAATTTCACTATCGCATATGTTTCATAGATGAAATATCAACTGATTTCAAAGAGTCGATCGATAGAGAATCTGGTTGTAGTCTAAAAGAAAAAAAAATCTGCAAACGCAGACGAAAACGATGTCATTCTGTTCTTGTCCGCGTTTTCAATGGAGAACAGCCCATGGATAATAATTTAAACCTCTTTGTTGGCATTTAGACAATGTTTCTCTGAACGACACAAGAACCAGAGAAGGTGATCAAACTTTATATCGGTTCGGTTCTCTGCTTCCTCCAATCTGAACGCTCGTTTTATTTTTTGTCAGAGAAACGAGAGAGCGCGGGGAAGGGTCAGTCTCGAATGTGCAACATAATTTTGCATTGATGTGTTACTGAATAAATTTGCAAACAAACGTGCCTGTCACCTCGAGAATGAATTGAGAAACCGAAAACAGTCATATAGATCAAATAATGATTTTTAGTAAAGTAAATTTTTTTACCCCAATTTACTTCTTTAAAAAAAATAGTTTCCGAATCTGTACGCCATCTGTACGGTATACCGATTGACATTCAGTTTATTGAAGCACATCTGCATATCGAATCGGTTCACACCAAGTTCATCTATGCTTCGCCCAACGTATAAGTGTGCCAGAAAGTGGGCAGATACAATTATATCCTGTTTGATTTCCTCGAAAGACTCAAACAATCACTATTCACAACACTGCCATAAAAGCTAATCACTACGTGCGACATTTGGACGTTTCCCAAGTTGTTTATGAGGTCCTGCTGTCCAGGTTCATCCCTTATAACAAATTGAAGCACATATCCGTAAAGGTGATGTTGCCCTCTGTCTCCCCTCACTATCGTTGGAGAACGTCTTATTAGAGAGTGTTATCACGATTCACCGTGCGAAATTAGTGGCTTGTTTTATCTTTGAACACATATCTCTCTTCTCCTGCGTTTCGGAGCTCTTTCTTACGCATTTGGTTCTTGTAATAGAGAGATAAAGAGAGCGGTCCTACTGTTATCCTGACGATGGTTTGTTTACGAAGTACGATATCTTGCGGTCAAGATGTTTCTCGGAAATGCACATCTCCTGAATTTTTATATGATGGCTCGAAAACCGATTATTCAAAACTTTACGAGATGGGCGTATCTGAGAAAACTCTTCCTTTGGTCATACAACCACTTGCACGATTTTTTTGCGGGAAAGGAGTGAATTTATTGCGACGAGAACTTCTCACTACACTCCTTTCGCCAACTTCAATCTTTCGCGGACCTCTTACTCTCTCTCTCTCTCTCTCTCTCAGGTTAGAAATAGAAAGTAACTCAGAAAGTGTCAACGGGTAAAGAACATGTGAAATATCGTAGACGCATAATGCAATTTTGAACCATTTTTCAACAAGTTTGAAAAAGGCAAAAAGGCAGCTTGATGTTTTCAATTTCGTGTGCAAACGTGACTATGAGGCCGTTTGCGTTATAGTCGAACAAACATAAGCAGACTTTGGCACAGTGATTTTTCGAAAATTTTACAAAATAGGTTCTCAAGGGTCTTGGTCTTCGAATTACTTGGAATTTTGGCAAGGCATGCAAGCGGTGATGGTGATTCTATCTTGGTTTTTCATAACTTGTGAAAATAAGTTTATCATTTTTCAGCGGATACTTTTCGAAAACCAGACGTTTGTTAAATTCAATTTTAGCACGATCAGATGCGCGCTCTCGCGAGGATCATTTTTCGTATAAATAGAATGAGGTTTGCAACTATCATATTTTTGCTACACTCATTTATGTGATCTTCATTTCCATTCTTCACCGCGCAACTCGCGCTTAGAGTGGAGAATGAAATGTGTTTCATTCGCATTCTCGTTATTCCCTTCGCGGATTTCACCCGGTGTGATGAGGAAGAATGAAAATGAAGATCACATAAATGAATGTAGCAAAAATATGATAGTTGCAAACCTCATCCTATTATACGAAAAATGATCCTCGAGAGAGCGCGCATCTGATCGTGCTAAAATTGAATTTAACAAACGTCTGGTTTTCGAAATCCGCTGAAAAATGATAAACTTATTTTCACAAGTTATGAAAACCCTAGTTAGAATCACCATCACCGTTTGCATGCCTTGTAATTTGAAGGCCTGTGAGCCGAGTTATTGAAAAACCGTGAGTTGGAGCTCGGTTGCAGCCTGGCTCAACCTATCGATATTGAGCAAAATGAAGCATACCACGATGATCACCACCCTCGAGAACCTATTCAGCCAAAAATTCGAAAAATCACTGTGCCAAACATTGTCCGACTGTTACGCAAACGGCCTCCTATACATTTTTGCTACCCTTATCATATTACCACTTTTTCTCTGTATTGCCCTTTTTTATATGTTTTTAAGTGTGAATTTACAAAGCGTTTTTTTTTATTAAAACAAAAATCCCGGTCCGTTTTGATCATTGTGACCTGGTTTTTGTTATAAGAGACACTATCTGAGCCAGACCATATACTGCCGTACAAGGAAAAATAGATTCCCACCAAAATTATGTACTAGGATAACTTTTGCAGTTGAAGTTATTCGAGCATAACTTTTTTCTTTCGCATTTTGATGAACTCTAGTATAAAAATTCGATTTCTACGTGCAAAAATAAGCCAGAAATACCTATAGCGACATAATTTTGAGAATTCGACTTTTTGGCCCAAAAGCGGCCTCGATAAGAGCCCGTTCGCCTAAGAGTCGGACATGCTCGAGAACAGGCAAAACATGATGTATGCTCAAAAGTTGGTCCCAGGGGTAACTTTCGATTCTGAATCGAATGGCTGATTTTGTTTTTCGATGTGAGCCTTCCGAATCCCGGTACGACCCGACGTCAATTTGGCCATATTCTTATTCCACGATAAAAACTGGTCCAAAAAGGGTCCGAATGGCCACAAATCTCGCGCACACCGACTAGAATTTAATTCTCTACAAAATGAAAAAAATTCGACGCTCTATCTGAAAAGCTGTGCGACTTATGATCGATTTTTTATCCACTTGCGGGCGGGGAAAATAAATCAGCCAGAATCTTTTCCTGATCATTTTGGTATATCGGGTCAAGGGGATATCACTGCGCAAAATACTTTTATGGAGCATTTTCCGACGCCAACTCGTTGTTTTTGAGAATTTCTCGCTGTATCTTTTTCAGTTCGACGTTTCATGAGCTCTAATACTGAAATTCGGTTTCTACGCACCAAAATACACCAGAAAAACTACTAGTTCGGTCATTTTCCGAAAATTGCCGAACTAGTAGTTTTTCTGGAGAAGTTTTGTGCGTAGAAACCGAATTTCGATTTACGAACTCGCAAAAATGCGAACTAAAAAAGATACAGTAAAAAAATCACAAAAACAGCAAGTTGACGTCGGAAAATGATCCATAAAAGTACTTTGCGCAGCGATATCCCCTTGACCCGATATACCAAAATGATCAGGAAAAGATTCTCTACAAAATGACTGATTTATTTTCCCCGCCCGCAAGTGGATCAAAAATCGACCATTACTCGCACAGCATTTCAGATAGAGCGTCGAATTTTTTTTTCATTTTGTAGTGAATTAAATTCTGGTCGGGTACGCGAGATTTGTATCCATTCCGAACATTTTGGAACCAGTTTTTATCGGGGAAAAGAATATGGCCATATCGACGTCGTGCCGTACCGGGCTTCAGAAGGCTCACATCGAAAAACAAAATCAGCCATTCGATTCAGAATCGAAAGTTACCCCTGGGACCAACTTTTGAGCATACTTCATGATTCGCCTGTTCTCGAGCTTGTTGAACCTTTACTGACTCTTAGGCGAACGGGCTCATAAGGGGTCAAGAAAAAGTGAAAAATGTATTTTCTCTGAAAAATCTGACTATAGGAATTTCGGATGTATTTTCACTCGCTGAATTCGAATTTGGACACTAGAGCTCATGAAATTTAAATCAAAAAAAGTTATGCTCGAAAAACAGTAGGAAAATAGCATTTTTTGGTCCAACGGTCAACTATCAGGCACTTAAATTAACCGAAAATATACGATTCAGGATTAATTTTTAACGAGGAATCGAATGAGCATAGTAACAAAACCCGAATTGTGAAAACAATTTTCAGGGCAGCATTTTCAAAATTTTCGGAGGACACAACTTTTTTCACGGATGAGCTAGCCTTTCACTCACAACTAGAAAAATGCTTATCTCGGCGAGATCTTACAGAATTACTATGGTTTTGTGGGCCTACGAATCGCGTTTCTCAAGATAATATTTTCCCACTGGCACGAGAAGTGTGCCACAGGGAATTCGGTTTTGTAGATACGGCTTTCTAAGGTCGATTTTCGAGCTCTACGTGAAAAGTTGATATTAGTACATAATTTTGGTGGGAATCTATTTTTCCTTGTGCGGTTATAGTCCAAAAAGCTCATTCGTGTCAGATAGTGTCTCATAAAGCCGAAATATCCGAGAAACTAATATTTTATTCATGAACCGCAATGTTTCGTGCATTCCTCGACGTGAATGTACCTTAATAAAAATTTCAATTATAGTGATGCAAAACTGGTCGTTCTAACTGTATCCGAAGGAATCTCCCAAACCATTCATAATCATTCGGCATGCGACTTCGGTAAAGATTAATTTGTGATTCATTAATCGAAAAATTGAATTATTAAAATAGTGACAAAAAAAAAGTAAGAACGATTCAGAACCCTAATAACGTTCCAAAAAATAATATGGCTTTACAAGCTTTATCCATTCCTCTGACCTCTTTGTCAGTCTATATTGTGAAAATATCGTCCACAGTCACACCAGTATACGCGAACTTGCTCGTTCTTTACTGGTAATGCGTTTAGATGAATTATTATCCATACCATTGTAATATGAACTATATTTCGAAAAAAAAAACCATAACGGTTAGCCAGGTTCTTATGATGCAAATATTTGTTGACATAAATAAAATAAATTCGAAAATCGTAGATAGGCTCGGTATTCCTCGATATCTGGATGCAATGGGTGTTCGATCCGGCATTCTTCATTCCTCCATTTTGTTTGCTCAGAATAGCACCGCTTCTAGACATTCCGTTGTCGGCTGGATTATGTACAGTGAGTACAGTTTCAGTGTTTCAGTGTTTACCACTAATTAGGCCGACTTTTTTCTATTCCTTTTTATTCAAATGAATTCATTCATTTGACGCACCACAACTGTGTAACACTGGCAGAATCAAGTTTCAGCATTAGGCACATGAAACAAGTCGGCCTAATTTGCGGTAACTATTGATACTTTCGTTCTCCCAATCTAGTGATCAAAAGTCTCACCAAAATTAAACTTTGAGCATATATCCGTAAAGAGTGTCATATTTCTTTGAATTTAGGCATGCGGATTGTCACTACTTGCATGCGGTGGACAAATGTACTTTGCGCTCTTCATGTATAGACATCAGGTAAGTCAACTCCTCTTTCAGAGGGATCCCTCGTCCGACCCATCCCAAACCCGGCCAAAACTTTCCTCTAAGCATGCTTCAGAACTGGAACTAATCCCATTCCGAACTGATTCGTGTTCTGACACTCATTCCTCGTTTTCCTTCTCCAAATCCCCATTCCATTTTCCAGTTTATCGTTGGTCTATTGTCGATTGGCTCGAAAATACCAGACATCTATCCGTACTTTTACTTTTTATTATTATTTTATTTTGAATTCAACATCTTTCACAGGCGATCGCGCGTCCTGGATCTCGCTTCAAATTCTCGGTTCGTGCTCAAATCTCAATTCTCCTTGCCCTGTGTAATCCCCTCCATCGCTCTTGGGCCCATATTTAACGTGCAGTTTTTTTCCTTCTTATGGTGGTAGGACAAGATGTAAAATTTTATTGTGGATTAGCCCATCTCGAAAATGTTTGAACAATGGCTCGGAGTAAACATCCTTTGTCTGAGCATAGAAGACATCTGCTTTTCCAATCTTTTATACATCATGTCCTATCACCTTTTTCACCAGTTCGCTTGCACTTCTCGCATCAGCTTATTGAATACATTCTAGGCTAGGTGGGAAGGATGAAGTTCACTGACTTTTCGAGCACTGTTGCGGTATGACCTATATTTTCACACATGATCGTGTTTTTATTTATTCAAAATACCCGAAATTTCGGTCGTTTTTACACTGTTTGAACTAGAGATGGGAATTCGGCAAACCGACTCACCTCATTTTGCGTACTCGCCTGTCCGAGAAACTTGAGAGAACGCGAATAGAGGACGGTCGATGATTTGTCCTCCCTAGTTCTACCCTTTTTATCTACGTTATTATAGCACCATATACTGTTTAACGGAAGAATGGGAGCCTGCGGCGTCCGGCAATCTTGACTGTTTCGATCTGATTTATCCCGTCACTTACCCGTTCTGGGCGCTCGGTGCCGGTGTGCACTCATTCACAAGAATATTCATCGTCATGGTTAGCCATTTTTCTTATAGTGAAGGTTAGCGTATTTTTTATTAAAATATACATTTTTTCTTGACGTTTTTGTCATCGTCACGGTTAGCTCAATTGGGTGAGAGCATGAAAAGACAATATATTATCAGGTTGCCCTGCATACTTTCGTTCAACTTAGAGAGGTGAGAAGTGAGTGAGAAGACGCAAAACCTGCATCGAATTCTGACAAGATCGCTGGTGGTTCAGGTAGTGGCGTATGACATGAAAAGACATGCTGTCATTAAAATTTTCAGAAAAAATGAATATATGTATATTTGAACAAATAAAATAAAAATAAAAACATATTCAGAAACTAATCAGCAATGTGAATTTATCAGGCGCTAGTGCCGGTCCTGACCCTGATACTTCGCGACAGAACACGACAGAACCGGGTAAGGTCAGCATCGGTCGCTGAAATAACTAATAAAATTATTACACATACAATTATTACATAAATAGTAAATTTTACACCGTCATAATTTACATTTTATATTTGTAAATATTGACGGTTTGAAACAGTCGGATACGCTAAACCTAGTCAATTTCCCATGCTCGACCGTGACCTGCATTGAATTTCATCTCTGAATCATATGGAGAGAAAAAACACTGATTAGCAAATGGGGCTGTCCGGCACTCGGTAGCAACTGAAAATGAAAGATACTGGTAATCAACTAGTTATAGCTTCTCCTACTGTTTCAAACCGTCAATATGTACGTATATAAAATGTTAATAATGACGGTGTAAAATTCACTGTTGTTGTAATAATTGTATGTGTAATTATTTTATTATTTGTTTCAGCGACAGACCCAATCGACTTTCTGGTCGTCGCAATTGCTTTCCATGCTATTACTCACTCGATATCGATACTCGTAACCACACCGACGTTCCGAGAGAAATTACTTGAGGTAAGCAAACATTCGGCGAAACTACTCTGCGCATTTTGAATCTCTCGTCTGTTAGAGAAAGGAGAAAGTTTGCAGAATGATTATAGTCGAAACGGTATCACCAGCGAGTACTTAATCTTTCAGATGTTTCGTGCTCCCAAAATTACGCCGAATCGTCGACCGTCTGTTTTCAAAAGTCAGAATTTGGAATCACCATTCACCAGAGTTTAGCCGACACAATATTATGTCTCAAATTCTCTGTACAATGTGCCCTTGTTCTGTCAAGTTTTGTGGGCGTAAGAGAGGAAAACAACACAACGAGAATAAAAATGTTTTGAAAAACTGCGAATGCTAAGGGTGCAACAGGAACTGATTGAAAGAGGAACAGGAATGTTTTGAGTGCTGATCGGAATGAGTAATTGTCTATTAAACTGCTTACAAGGGAATGGCATAAATCTATCACGAAATTGTGGTATGAGCTATGTACCGCTAGAAATAGCATCAAAAATAGATACGATCTACGTTTTCAAATTTTCCTGACGCGACCTGTTGAAAAAGTTATAGCTCATTCAAAAAGGGGAACTTTTTCTGCGCGTTTTGGGTGAGTGGCATATGGACGACTATTTGCAAACGAGACAACAAAGCATGCAAATGAGAAGCACGATCTCGACCACGGCACCTGTGACTCTCGAAATTAATCCATAACAACTCCCATGAATGCTGCTCAATAATTACTCAGTCTCGAATAAGCATCGTAATTTCACAACTCGTTATTTTTTGGATAAATTGATAAATGTGTCTCTCAACCGGATACAAATTGCCTACCGCTACGGATCTCAGGATAATCTCGGTTTTCGTATCATAAAAGTCTTAAAAAGGAATGCGCAACACAAGCAGAAATTAGGCGAACGGTTCAATATGGCTACATTTCAAACATATTTGCACATCAGCGATGACTTCGTCAAAGGTTTTTTGTATGAGAACTAACCTGATGACGATATAAGAATAACGCAACATACACTTGACCACCAGATGCCATTAACGAGTGCAATAAACCTAAATTGAATAACGTTGTTCACTGACAAAATATATGATCTAAACCGGACGATTTAAGTAATAATGAAAATTAGAATCTAAATTAAAAAAAAAACTTACAAAGCAGAAAGCCACCGCAGCTGGTACATTGAGAATCGGCGCATTCCTAAACGCGCAAGTGAAGGGAGGAGTGAGGAATTTAGGATCGAAAACCCATTGAAAGACAACGTCGATTGTTGCCGAAATGAGCTGAAACAAAAACAAAGGGACAATTGTAAAATTTCTAAGGTGCTCTAATTAATTTTTTTTTTAATTATTTAAAAAAATATATTTATTTAGGTACCAGTTTGTCACATTGAGAAAAACAAGTGGGTGAAACTAAAAAAAAGTGTACTTATTTTACTAGACCGGAAAATTTCGAACGTTAGATACACACTTTGGAACTTACTAAGAGAATGACGAGCATGTTTGCGTACAAACGAGTAATTGTTGGCGACCTCATCACAATGTTGATAGACAAGACTGTGAGCAGGATTGATAGAGCCTGCGTTCACGTTATCCTTATTAATTAATTAAGCGTTATCTTCCTAATTAATTAATTTAACCTTTCAATAGGAATATATTTCGTAAAGAGATGGTTTATTGCTAAGAGCCATCATGAGCACCTGCTATTCTCAGTGGCAATGCGACAGTAGATGTGTTCTAGGGATGTCCATTCGAGACTCCTGCTCAATTCGTATGATCTATCATCGGTCAGAGAAACGAGAGAGAGAGCAAGCGAAACGAGGAGAGGTCGATCTCGATTCGTCATCACTAACGTTTACCGTAAGCCGGATGATGACGAATGAGACGGGAGCTTGTTTCGCAGGTTGAGATAAAGAGTAATTCATCCTCACTTTTAAAATATATTTTAGTACAAGCTAAATTTATGAAGTAATACATTAGGAAGGCTTGTTCACATGAAAGCAAAATGTAATTGCGTACGTTGATACTACTAAAAGAAGCTACGCTTGCGGCCACACTGAAGCTGAAACTGAGCATTTCCGCCGAAAAGGTCAAAGGAGAAAACTCTATTATTAGGAGGAAAACTTTTTCAGGTAAAACATGATTAGGGAGAGAAGAAATCTCCATTTTCAACGTATCTTCACGTGGAAAATTACTAAATGTAATTTTCCACGTGAAAATTACTAATGAGTGTTTATTCAACAGGGAAATGAAAGACGGCTGAATGAGACCAATGATATCTCAAGTTTAATATGATACCATATTGTTGATTCAGATCATTGCTCGTTCTGGATTTCATTTTTCTTGGATTTCGTGGCCAACATGAAAATTTATTTAAATATTTTCTCGCCATTTTTGAGCTCTACGCCATCCTAGTACCTTTTCGCCGGACCTGGAGCCGTTCAGATACGGTTCATGTTGTCCTATTGTTCAAGGGTTAAATACAAATAATTCCAGTTGTTTATGCACGGGAGACGAATATGTCTATAATCACGATATTTTTACGTTGATTGTGCAGTAAATGCTGCTGATGAAGCGCTCCTTCTCGACACTCGAACCATTTCCATTCGTGGGCAGAAAATCTGAGAATGAAAAATCAATAACTGAATCCATTTTAAATGTATGTGCCTCATAACATTTATTTCGAAACGCTGGCGTTGTCTGTAGCAGAGCGATCGAATGAGCGCTAGCGTGAAACGAAATAGCGACAATCACAAAATCCAGAAGATCGAACTCTGAAGGAGAAAACTTAATAAAAAATACAAATTTTTTTTAAAAAAAGCTCAAATTAATTAATTTCGGATCGATCTCACCCCAATCGTTCAAAACTCGCGTAAATAAATTCGTAAGGATTACGGTAATAGCGGCAATAATGCAGAAGGGAAGAATCACGATTACGACCGGTGCTAGAGCCTGATGATTCGGTGAATTACTGTTTCGTGTCCACTTCTCTCTTGTGTGCTGAGATTCATCTTAAAATGCACATTTTAATGCACTAGAAAGGTAGCATGAACTTTCGATCAATTGGGCTTACTTTCGACTGAGTAACTATTACCTGCAGTACCAGTGATCTCGTCAGAACTCGATGCAAATGACGCGTCTTCTCACTGATATTCTGCATTTCTTTGAGCAGTGGAAAGTGTGCCGGGCAACCTGGACAGGGCTGATAACAGAGCAATTTCGTAAGCCTTCATAAACAAGATTTTTTTTTAAAAAGTTAAGATTAATTACCTGAAACCCACCGCCACTAGACACACTGCTGTATACACAGGCACAGCGGCTACAAGTAGCCAATACGGTTTCATATACCAAAAATAATTGAAGCAGTCAATGAGCTATAACACTCAGTGACTCCAATCACTGCCAATGTGCTGTAAAATAAGCTGTTCAAAACAATTTTGAAAATGACGGACGTCTACGATATACGGGTTTTCGACAATGGCGATCTTTCCCCATCTGAAAATGCTCTTTTAGTGATTGAAACGCACATTCTTCGAACAACTCACGTAAGAAGAAGCAAGATGGAGGTATTAGCATAGCCGTGAGTACGGCTATATAAATGGGTAAGAATAATTTGAATCGAGTGCCAGGCTGTACTATCGCCTAAGATTATAATTAAAGCTTCAATATTGTGTATGTTCATTTATTTGGTTGTGCGATCTGGATTTGAGTGTTGCTGTAATTTGTCTCTCTAGTGAAAAGAAGAAAAAAGGATCTTCTCAAGAGAGAAACTGGCCTGATGGCGATGAATGAACACGGTGTTGTAGAGACCTCCGCCGGATGATATTATCGAGTGGAGGAATCCCTGAACATTGAATATACATTACATCTCAATTTGATTTCCTCAAATAGTTTAAGGCATTTGTAATCGTCAAACATACTGCACAGAAAGCCGCGCTCAATGGCAGGTCGAGTAGCGGCTCCTTGCGGTACATACATACGAGAGGAAAGAGGAAGACCGGATCGAACACCCATTGCATGAAGATATCAACGAACACTGCAGCGAGCTGGGACAAACGATGTATGGAGGGGTGTTGAATAGGAATAATGAAAAGCCTCAAGAAGCTCTTACCAATAAGCAAACAAGCAAGTTCGCGTATATTCTGGTCCACCGTTGTCGATATTTTCACAATATAGACGGACAAGGCGGAGAGAAGAATGGATACAATCTGAGGTCAGATTTTTTTTAAAGAGTTTTATTCATTCTGTAATGTTGACAATATGTCTCGCGCAATTCTATAGAACAATAATATTGTCTGTCCAATGAAACAACAGTTGGCCGTGCTTACTGTGGTAGCATGCCTAATACGATGAATGCAAGAGGAGTTTGCTTCGGATGACGACAGAATGAAGCGGACATCCTGTGATCGAACAACTTTGTCAATGCAAATTTTCCGTGAATTTCTTATTAGTTGGCAGGTTGGCAGGAAGCGAGCGTGAATAATACATGCACTCTCTGCGCCATGCCTGAGCAGAGAGAAGGAGACTTCGAGAGGCGCTTTCTGTGGAATCATCTGTTGCCATTTTCCGAGCAGCTGCCTTTAGCAAGCCGAATCGTTCGCAATATCGACGCTTGTGCGTACGCTTCTTTGGTTATTTGACCAAAGAAGCCAGAGAAAATTCCATCCATAGAATCCGACACTAGCTTCAAAGATTACGCATCGTAATAATTTATACTCTGTGATTCAGAGATTTCAACTGTTCTATCCAAAAGCTCGATAAGATTTATTCTCAACCTTCCTGCTTGGTGTGATAATAGAAGGCCTCAATACCTTTTGGATAAAAATATGTACTCATGGGATGATAACGTACAGTGGCTTTAGACTGTCTCAAACTAGGGTCCCGAAAAAATGGATTTCGTTCATAGACATGCGAGAGACTTGTTCAAAAGCTCAAATGATCCTTATCACAATTCCGATGATCCGCAAAAGTTTGAATACGATAGCTTCTTAATTCGCCCTCAGGGCACGAAATTTTCACTTTTTCACATTATTTTTTTCTCCCTATTTTGGATGATTCGATTCCCAAGGGCGATTTTTGTAAAAATTAAGTTCCTGGAAGGGTTAGTTGCAAATCCATGGAAAATACGATTCCCATCTTTTTAGAGCATTTGGATAACTTTCCCGCCCGCGGCAACCGAAATCCGAGGTACATCGATTTCAACTCAAAAAATGACCATGATAATGGGCATGGTGTCTGACTGGCATGCCGACGCAGGCAGGTTCGACTCCCGCCCGCAGGTGATGTTTTGCAAGAGGTATAGAACTTTTAAACGCATTTTGCGCTTGACGGAGACTAGTGTTTGGGGCGCGCGCCTTTCTCTACCTCTTGCAACACATCACCTAAGAGTAACTGTACCAAAGAACCGACTTTTAAACGCATTTTGCGCTTGACGGAGACTAGAGGTTGGGGCGCGCGCCTTTCTCTACCTCTTGCAAAACATCACCTAAGAGTAACTGTGCCAAAGAACCGACTTTTAAACGCATTTTGCGCTAGACGGAGACTAGTGGTTGGGGCGCGCGCCTTTAC
>BTSX01000156.1:0-21684 GCA_036245825.1 Pristionchus entomophagus
GTAACTGCGCCAGATGCTCGTTCTCCTTCTGAAGATTACAGTTTGAGATACCACTTGTTTCTCTATTTTGCACACTCTTTTGAGTGGCGAAACAGTGCTAAAATTATAGTGAAGAGAAAGGAAAACCTCCACGGAACACTGTGCAGACTGATCCTCTCTCCATTCTGCACACTCCAGAATCATTTGATCCTTTCTTTTCCAATCCCCAATGTCATTATGACTCATTTTTATTATACGACTAATTAAATCACTCGTCGATTCGAAGTGTTTGTCAGCTACCGTAATCTACCGTACCACATCAATGAGCATCATCAATGGCATATTCATGATGACATTCGTGGTCGTTCCTGCATTCGGGACGATCTTCTTGTTGTACGAAGAGAAGACGTCCTTCACGATATCCTCCGTGTATCGATCAGATTCTGAAGGGGAGAGAGTACGGTATCGATTAGTATTGATTATCGAAGGGGAGAGAGTACGGTATCGATTAGTATTGATTATCGAATGCTCTCTCTATATTCTGCACACTCCCTCGCCGAACAATGCAACGAGCGTGCAGAATGGAGATAGCTACTATTGCATCATTATCATCGGTAGACATACGGTATCGATAGATATCGATAGTATGAGTACGGTATCGATGGATTACTATAAAACTCACGGCTGAGTGCTGGAGGGACAAGAAGGAAGAGGAGAATGAGCATCGACTTCATTGACGAAAATGCGAAATGGAAGGTAGGTAGGAAGAGGAAGAAAGGGAGCAATGTTTGACAATCGACTCCCACCTCACATTCGAGTCATCATTAGCCGCACCCCTGAGGCAGGAGGAGACGAAGACTTGGTCCTGAAAAAGGCGAGGAGAAGTGCAAACTAGGGTTGTTCAACCAATACCAATACCAAGTAATTGGGTCCTTTTGCATATTGACAGCACCCTCTTGCTGAGAATTGGGGGAATGAGAGGGAGAGAAGGGGAGGGGAAAGGAATTTGGGGGGAGGACCCAAGGCCTTGGGTTTTCATTTCGATCGCAGTAAAGAGGGAATCAATGGACTTGGGGAACATGCAATTTATTGATTAACTGTGCTTTTGGCTCTTGAAGAAGTCTGTATCTCGCATGTTTTGTACTCACTTCCCAAATACCGCAATTCGACCCAAGGCCTTGGGTGGTCTGCGCAGCCGCTCCACGGAATTGGGTGATACGGAATGGGAAAGACCGCTCTCTTCATGAGAATTGGGTTGAGAGGAAAATGAGAGGGAGAAATAGAGAGGTATTAAGTATTGGTTTGACATCCCTAGTGCAAACCCCCTCACCAAAGTGCAGTTCAAACACCGGTCGTGGGGAAATGTGTCTGGTGCCTGCGAGCAGTGTTGCCCAATCGAATAGTAACGCTCTCCATTTTGCACACTATCTTTGATCGGTGAGATAGTGTGCAGATTGGAGTAAACTATTAGGAACTCGCACAAAGTAGGGGGAAGTTGTCTGATACTTGAGTGGAGGGAATGAGGAATGAGAAGGGAGGAGGAGTAGGAACAAACATCTAGACATGAGGATAACAACGAGCATTTTAGAGTAGCACGCACTTGGAAGGTGCAGATCTCCCCTCAACTCATCATCTAGTCTGTTGCTTAAAATTATTAACGTCACGTGATTGATAAGATAAATTATTTCAGAATGTAAATATATCAACGGAATGACTCTCTCCATTCCCCTTTATCTCTGGTCGGTCTAAAGTGCAAGCAGATTCGAGAGTCTATGTTGGACTTAATAGCTGTCTCTCCATTTTGCACACTCCATCTTTGCTCTGACCTACCAGATTGTGTGCAGAATGGAGAGAGTTAATCTACGTGTACTCCTCTAGTCAATTTGCCTACTCCTTAATCATCTCATAATACAAAACAAACAATCTCTGTCATTTTACAAAAATCGAGTCAATCCAGACAATATCCAATCAATTCACTCTAATCCCCCATTTCCATCCTCCCTCCCTCTCCCTCCCCTCTCCTCCTCCCCCTCCTCCATTCATTCTCATCTCTTCTCTCGTATCCAATGGCGCCTCCTCCATCCGATGGCAAGAAAAAGAACATCGAAGACGCAGAGTGGTACCACGGATTCCGTCCGAGGAAGGATGCCTTGTGAGTTGATCCCCACTGTCCTACCGTACCCTGCCCTGACGGGGTACCGTACCCCTCCCTGACCTACCGTAACCCAGTGATTGCAGTCGTCTGATCACGAAGCCGGGGGAGTTCCTCGTCCAAGCGACGGACACGGGCCATCGACCGACATCGTCATATCTGCAATGGACAACAACAGGAAGATGGTGAACATCACCCTCAAGTGAGTATACGGTAGACGGAATGGGTTACGGTAGACGATGATGGATCGACAAACTGAGTGGAAGGGGGATACGGTAGATCGGCGATCGGTAACTGATTGATTATTGCAGGATCGACACTGAAGGCAAATGTTCATCGGCCAGAGTTCATCCGCCACTGCGCTGAAGACCCCTCACAAGTTCCCTACCATCGTCGATCTCGTGGACCACTATCGGGTGAGTACGGTAGAGGTACGGTAGGGGGTACTGTAGGGGCACGCTAGGGGTACGGTAGATGAATGCCGGGTCGGCGCGCCATGTGGCTACAGTAACCCATTGCTTTGAGGCCAAAGGGCTCTCACGCACTCTGAAGCTCAACCAGATGATCATCCGTCCTACATGGTGAAGATACGTTAGATAAGGCGACGAATCAATCGATAATTGGCAGGATGATCAAGCACGAGAACGTGATCTACGAGCAGAAGGACAAGCTCGGTAGCGGCAACTTCTGCACCGTCTACAAAGGTACGGTAGGGGTACGGTAGGGGTACGGTAGGTCGATGAGAGATGGGAGGGGAGGTACTGTAAAGAGTACGGTTTTGCAGGCAAGTACACGCCGAAGGACGGCAAGACGAACGACGTCGCCGTGAAGATCTCTCTAGTCGCTCAAGTGGCAGTAGACCTGGAATCGGAGGAAGCCAAGGTACGGTAGATACAATATTCCATGCAGGAGTCGAGGATGGCTATGATGCGCGAAGCCCAGATCATGCCATACTACACACACGAGAACATCATCCAGGTATACGGTAGTCGGTGGGGGGAGGGGAGGGGGGTACTGTGGTCTGATCTTTTATTTTTGCAGTTCTACGCGTCGCGTGTGACCATCAACCTCTTCTGGTCTTGATGGAATTTTGTGCTGGAGGCGACCTGCTCACTCATCTGCTCAAACACGGAAAGAACACTGATGAGAAGGAGAAGATGGTCTACCTCTACGAGGTACCGTATTCCCCTCCCCCTGCTCCTACCGTAACCCTTCCCCCTGATCAGGCAAGCAGAGGAATGAACTTCCTCCACAAGAAGAAATGCGTGCATCGCGACCTCGCTGCACGAAACTGCCTTATCTCGAACCAAGGACAGATCAAGATCGCCGATTTCGGTGAGTTACCGTAGTCCGAGGGGCGATCGATCGGTTAATACCGTACCCCTCTCAGGCCTATCGAAGGTCACTGATTCCTAGGACAAGAAAGAAGACGACGGAAGCGGCAAGAACAAGAACGCTAGCAACGCGCAAGTGCCTGTCAGGTAAGAGGATTACGGTAGAGGGATGGATTACCGTAGTCTAATGGTATCGATTGTAGATGGATGGCCCCCGAGACACTCCGGCAAGGACGCCCAGGGAGGGCCCGCCTACTCTCGTGCCTCCGACATCTGGGCGTTTGGAGTCATGACCTATGAGGTACGGTAGTCTACTGTTAGAGGTGGACGCTCTCTCCATTCTGCACACTATGTCTCTCTGGACAGAGAGAGGTGTTGAGGAGTGTGCTGAATGGAGAGACCTACCGTAGTCCTACCGTACTCTGCATTGATTGATCGACGTTGAGGTGTTCTCGAACGGGATCAAGCCATGGCCAGAAGATCCGGTCAAGTACGTCGCTACCCAGATCAGGAAGGGCAACATGCCCAAACTTCCCGACTCAACGCCTTCCAAGTTAGTCTGACTCGTGAGTCAGATGTGGTGAGGATACGGTAGATGAGACGGGGGAATCAATCGATAATTGACAGGGCGATGGACCCGAACAAGAGACCGCAGATGATACATTTCGCCAAGGAGTTCAACGTAAGCTACCGTAGTCGGAGAGTCCTGTGCGAGACGCAATCCGTTTCAGGCTCAAGGACAGCACCTCATCCTCTTCTGGATCGACGTACGGTCCCAAAGAGATGACCCTGAACAAGATCAACGGTGTCTCCAGAACTGCATTCTTCGTTAGTGGTGTAGTGGGTGGTGCAGGGGATGGACGATTTCTCCTAATAGTCGTCTTGTTCAGGATCACACGAACACGATTGAGTTTGACGAGTCGAACTCCACCCTCGAGAACGACAGCTTTGATAAGGTGGAGAAGAGTGGAGGGACTCCCAAACCTCGGTGAGATGAAGGGATGAATGGAGAGAGAGATCAAAGATCAATTTCAGTAGAACTCAAGGATCGAAGGGGGGGGAAGAGAGGCTCGTCTCTTCGAGAGTCTAAACATTCCGTTGATAAATAGCCCCACCCCTGACCCATCCCACTATTTGGAATTATTTACTTGTTGAGAGTTATGTAGTTAACTAAACTCGGTACAAGTAATGTCCTTTGTCCACACTACATGAATACACTACTGACACGTGATAAAAAATTCTTTATTCTCCTACTCTACTTGTCATTTCTAGTCTTATCCCTCTTGTCTAGTCGTCTGTAATCCTTTCATTCAATACTCGTCATCTCTACTTCCCCAGTCTACAATATCCTACAATGCTCTTCTCTTTCTACAGTACTCGCTTGAATGCTTCGGGTATTGTCTTGATCAGGGGATTCATCTTTCCACTTCGACTTTCCAAAAGTGCAGAAAGTCTAGGAAAAAATAATAATAACTTTATTTAATCATAAACAAGGAATAACATAGCCTATAAAGAACTATGAATGGCGATAATCTACAGAGGGGAAAAGACTATCGACTATAGTATCACAGATTGGCAATTCAAGGGGATAAAACAAGAACTTGCTAACAACAGGGAATCTATCACTTCTAGAAACAACTTACATCGTGCAAATTCTGTTTAAAACCGAGATTGGATGTACTACTCGATACAATAAGGCTAGAGATCACATATGAGAACACCGAGATCAGGGATAATTAATCCTTTCTTCTTCTCTCCACTTGTCTTCTCTTCTCTTCGTCAAGACTCTTGAGATACCTACAATCCAATATTATTGATTGATTTGATGCTCGCGGTACCAAAGGATATGATCAAACTCCCATGGAAAATGTTTTGCAATCGCCTACCACTGAAACCTGGTTGTTCCTGGATACCATAAACAATTTCCCTTCACACTTCAAATGTGTGACTTCTCCTCTCCTCCCCCTCTACAGTATCCTACCGTACTCCTGCCTCGCTCCCCTCCTACCGTACTCACTTGAGGGCTCTCTTGGCGGCAGTAGTCTTGGCTATACGGTAGTTCCTTCCCATTCCCGTGAATCTCGTCTTCGCATTTCCACTTCCATTTCCACCGTCACTCGCACCTTGCCCTTCTCCATGATTCGCTCCAGTTTACTGCAATCAGTTAAACAATTGTATTATGTATAGTCTATACCAGGATGCTATCGAATGACGACTACTGCTATTCACTTGCTACTGAAACGGAAAACTACCAGCTAGTTGTTGCGAAAAAATATTCGCTTTTTTTAACCATGCATGAACTCAATGTTCGTGGATGCAAATTACTCGTATTAATTCCCAACTGAAACAGGCAACTACCTTCCCTTTACTGAAGCCTTTTCGCTTTTCAGCTCTCTCCATTCAGCACACTCTCCGTCTGTCTGGCCAGCGAGACGGTGTGCAGAATGGAGAGAGCACGTCCCCTCTACATCCCCCCTTCAACTCACGAGAACTTGGCCTTGGTCGTGTTCCCTCTCTAGCAGTTCTCTCACTGGGGATCGAGGGGGATTGCGACAGCACTCTTCGATTGTCTCCCTCATCAGATTGAAGAA
Source organism: Pristionchus entomophagus (assembly GCA_036245825.1). Lineage (NCBI taxonomy): Eukaryota > Metazoa > Nematoda > Chromadorea > Rhabditida > Neodiplogasteridae > Pristionchus > Pristionchus entomophagus. The sequence goes on from BTSX01000156.1 coordinate 6,057, forward strand.
CACTCGCCAAACCACGTCTAGATCGCCCCCCGCAATCCTGATAAGGAAAAGAATGTTGAGAGTTTTCCAAATAAATTACTCCTGTGCCATAAACTACCATTGGCATCTGGTTGTTTCTATCACAAACCGTTCAAACCAGAGCCTCGCTGTTCTCTTTCTTTCGTACACTGATTTTTATTCGAGCCATTACAAATATAGAAACAAGCCAGGGATCATAGATATATTAGCGTAAGGAGAAAGGAAATATCGAAGACTCATGGAAAATTTGGAGCTATCGGAGCTACGGAGCGATCATGAAACTTTCTACTACCATGTTCATCTGCCACGCTTCCTTTTTAATATTTAAAAAAAAAAACAAATCCCACAGTATAGCTCAAAACTACTACTCCTATGGTCTCAATACACTGCATCTCCTTGCACATACCAGATAGATGGCTCCCGCCACACTCTCGAAGATATCTCCCATTGCCTTGGGTACTTCCACGTCCTCCTCCTGTCCCTCGTCGATCTCATCTTCCGTCGTCCACCATGTACATCTTAAGGAAAGAGAGGTTAAAAGGAGGAGAGAGGGAAGATCAAAGATCAGAATGGGGACGAATTTCTCGCAACCTGTGGAATCGGCGGTGCACACCTTGTAGTTACATTGGAACTATGACCCGAAACAATGCGTCTGCCGAACATATGGACAATATAGAAACAAAACAAAAATAATCACTGCGAAACATGCCACCCATCGTAATCGCTGTTTTACACCTACCACTTAGATTGGAACAGCGATTCGTTACGATTAGCGGAATATACCACGTCGAAAGAAATTTTTGTTTTTTTTAAACTGCGAAAATATAATGCGACCCTGCTGATTTGTTGCTACAGACCTAGTACTTGCATTGGAAGTAAGACCGTGAACATTTAGAAGATAGAAGACATAACAAAGTCAATAGCCCGTGTCAATAACAAATCCTACTTCTCAATTAGGGACCCCAAACAGCGGCTATCAAAGCCCCACTGCACCAGATCACTTCGAACGTGACTCATGACTTTTATATGAGGTGGTCCCTAATTCTCCATGAAAGTTAACACACACTGGTTCACATATGACCACGCGAAACCGTGTTTCACACCTATCACTTACATTGACACCATGACTCTGAACGATCGTCGGCTTGGACTCAGGGGAAATACGAAAACAACTCTGACCTCGCAATGGAAGTTGGCATCGAGGAAGTTCCTCTCCCTGCACAGCTTCACGAACTTCTCGATCATGAAGTGCAGACCCGGACACATGGCCACGAAGTGCTGAGAGAGAGAGATTAGAGATAAAAGTTCAATAACAACTCCTTTGATCTACCAATCGACGATCGATAATCGATACCGTAACCCTCCCCTCTCACCTTATGGAAGTCGTACTTGACAGCGAGAGAGGCGAAGATCGTGTTGTTCACGAGGGCCGATCTGAAGAGTAGACCAGGTTAAGGAGGGTTCCAAATGTCTCATATATTTTTGCTCAAACAATTCCTTGTTTTTTGTTAACTTATTTTAAAACTACTGAACCAAGCAAAACAGTGTTTCACGCGTTCATTATATCAGGTTCACATTCGTTGTTTCAATTAGATCTTCGTACCGAGCAGAAAATAAATAAGTCAAATCGAGCATAGTTAGTCGAGCATCGTTCTAAATCATCCAAAGAAATTTATGCGGTGAAACCGGGTTTCGCATTTTTAATCTAACTCTGTCTAATCGACTAGCTCCAATGCATCACCACCTTGTCTCGAACACAAAATATTTCTCTAAATTTCTCTCGACTAGCTTACCGTACCCCCTTCTCTACCTGCCCTCCCCCATCCCTCCCCACCTGAGATCAGTGAGTACTCCGGGCGAGTACTGCTTCTCGTGTTCGAAGAGGAAGCGAGTGATCATGTAATCCAGCACCGCGTCCCCCAGGAATTCCAGACGCTACAATTGTTAATTCATTTAGATTTCCCATTGAAGAACCACTAATATTGGATAAATCGAATACTAGACAATAGCGTACCACACGAACATATTTTGCATGTTCCACTGACCAGGTAAACCCTCATGTAACTATTCTATTTTCGCGAACAACCACGTTCATTTTGAATTCATCACTCTCAATCTCCCTTCTTCATTCCCCTCCAGAATCGCCCATTCAACTGGCAGCAACTTTCTCTCTTTATTCTAATTTGTCATCGAATGCATCAACCCTTCACACTTCATTCCCCACCCCCCCCCCTCTTGACCCCCTTTCTTACATGGCAATTAGCAACTTCCTCCGTTAATCATAATTTGAAAAAGAAGCTGGTTTAAAAAAGAAGAAGATTCCTCTCCTCCCTCCCCCTTCATTTCCCTCCCTCATCTCCTCCTCACCTGGTAGCATCCCGTGATCCTGTTCGGATAGTACGAAGCGTGGGTGAAAGCCTGCAATCGATCCATCGCATACCGTACTCCATCCAGCTACCGTATCCCTCCCCTCCTCTCCCTCACCTGCAGTAGATAGGCCTTGTCATTGAATCTGTATCCTATCTTCTCCTCCAGTTGAGCCAATTGGAATTTGGCGAAGAATTCGGCCAGAGTCCTCTTCGGCGCGATTCGGCCTGAAAAAGAGGGAGTTGTAGTTATTCCTGATTCACTACGTCTTTTAGCTCTGCCATGCATGCTTCATCGTTGTTGCTCGAACATCTCATGCTCAGTAACGCTCATTGAAACCAGAGTCACACTGTTCCAAAAATTTTTCACTCGTCGTTTAAAAAATATTACAAGATCTTTTAATACAATAATTAACTAAAATACGCTAAGTAGATCAAAGATCAATCAGCATACATAGATGGGGGGAGTCGACGTAATGGAGAAGGGGCGGGGCGATGGGATCTTCTCCGTCATCACCTTCAGTCCCAACCATTTCATCATCTGGAAAAGATCAAAGATCAATTTTTTGCTAGCTGCAAATATTCCCGTCTGAACTTTAATTCTAATTAACACTTCCTTCCGTACACATGTTTTCCGCTGTTCGTGGGATGGAATAGTAGTTCTCCTCCATTCTGCACACTCTTTCCATCGCTATGGAATGTGAGAGTGTGCAGAATGGAGAGCGGGCTATCCGATCCGGCGACATTGTTCATCTTTCATTCTCTCCCTATGCAACAAACCAGAAATCAGTGTGGCAGAATGGAGAGAGCTCACTGCTCATCTTGCATCATTCCCATCTATGCCATCCTCCTCCTCCCCCCCCCCCCCCCCTGACCTGCAGTGTCCCTTTGTGGTCCGAGTGACAGTAGATGGGCGCCAATCAAAGCCTCCACTGAATCGGCGATGCACTTGTCAGAGATATACTGCTGAGTGAACAGATTGTAGGGCAGGGAGACATCTCGTCCAGCGCATCGGGGGACGGCTGCAATTCATTCATATTAATATAACAATTATTTACTTTGTTTAATGAAAATACGTTGCTAGCAGTAATGGTGTAATTATTGTTCGTTGTGTGCACGAGAGCTATAAATGATCTTAGTGCTGGTCTTACACCGCCTATGATTGGATCTTGAGACCTCACTTCACTTGGTCTTCAATTGCCACTAGAAATGAATTCGAAATAAAATATGGAGGACAACAATGGTATGAATAATTTTCTAAAGCGGATTGCAGAATCTCGTTGATGGAATGAGTTACCCTTGCCTATCATAGAACAGTGCATTGATCGGTTGTCACCATCACGAAATACGGAATTATGGGCGAGTTTGGAAGGGAGTCAAACTTTAATTGATGAAATAAGTTCTCCATGGCTATCATAGAACTGTGTGACCTCAGAATACCTGGTTGTCAATTACTACTAGTACGAAAATAAGGGTGGAGGACTAGCACAAGTGGTGTGAATATTTTTCTCCAGGAACAGAGACATATTGATGGGACGATATATAACTGTCTATCATTGAACAGTGAGACTTCACATTGCCTGGTTGTTAATAAATACTAGTACAAAATGCAAAATTAAGGGTGAGGGATTAGTAAAAAAAATTCTGACGGGCACGCCAGAGCATTATTTATTTAATGAGATATCTCAGGCTATCATTGAACAGTGAGACCTCTGTTCACCTGGTTCCCCCCTTCATCTCATCCCTCCAATTCCTCCCTCCCTCACCTTAGTCAGATTAATGGTCTCCACTCCATTCTCGTATCCATCTTCGCGTCGCTCGTCCCAGCCAGTGAGAGGAATCGTCTGAACAAGGGAATCTCATGTTTCAGACTCCCCACTTAAACCGCTCAGCCTATTCGGTGGCAATGCATCGGGGTTCTCATTGAAAAAAATCGAGCATACAAAAATTTGACTTCTTATCACTAATACTTTCAGAGTATTGCTGCGATTCTTCTGAAAAACGTATCTCTCGTTCCGTCAAGATAACAGAACCAGCTCTGAAAAAAAAGGAAATCTAAAGAGCAATAAGTTCCGCGCTGATGGTTGAAAAAATCCTTCTACAAAAATACCACATTACTATTTCCACGTTGCTGTCGGTGTGTTTCACTTCCTCAACGACACTACCGTTTCCCTAATCTTGCCGATCTGATAGTTCTCTCTCGATTCTGCACACTCTCTAACCGGTCAGAGAGATTAGAGTGTGCAGAATGGAGAGTCTCTCTCTCACCTCTCTGGGTATCTCCTCTCTCCCTTCAGCATCTTCTCCATCATCTCATCTTTCTCCGCTGCATCCTCGTTGTTCGGCGCCTTGAAGTTGACAGCCGGCACGTAACTGAGAACAAAATATGTAAGGAATTTAAATACGAATTATTTTTTTAAACAAAATCAGCACTGTTAAAAACAAGGCTCAGCTGTGTTTCAATCATCTATGATATCATCTATGTTCACGCATGCAAAGTCAATGGTTTCTCGCTCAACACTTTCAATTTCTCCCAATAGTAGCTCGCTATTTATCTCTATTCTCTAAGAATTGACTACCGTGCCCCTCGTCCCTTTCCATAAATCGATAATCTCTCTCCTCACCAAGGCGGCAGCCATCCGTCCTGGACATCGAATTTGCTGCCGATGATGATTTCCGGGAGGTCGATATTCTTGCCCAGTCGGTACAGATTGCAGTTGGACACCTGCGAAGACAGACTACCGTAACATTCCCGACAGTACTCCTTCTCCTCATCCTACTGTAACCATGCCAGCCTACAGTAACCCTTCCCCCATCGCTACCGTACCTCCTTGCTCCTGGCGAAGGATAATTTTCCCTCGTGGAGATCGGGATGGTTGTGGAAGAGGAAGTCGGTGACAGTGTACTTGAGGAAGGAGTCACCGATCGTCTCCAGACGCTCCAGATTCATTCCTGATGAGGAGGAGATTACAAGATACATAGAGAAGGAGCAAATCATATCTACTCTTTCACCTTGTCCAATCTCTACCCGAGAAGTAGTAATTTCCTTTTAATACCAAGTCCGGCCTCAGCTGGCGTTTTTAACTTTCACATTGTCCACTAAACCCTTCCTATCCAGGAATTCACAATACGGATCTCACAGGCTATCTCACCAACAAAAAAGCAGTGCATTTCACCCTTCAATCTCCTGTTTCGCTTCGTCCACTAATACTATAATAATATCTCCCCATACAAAATATACTCCCCCCCCCCTCTCACCATCATTGGCGTTGCTGGTGGTGAGAGCAGCCAGGATGAGTGAGGGAGAGACACCGAAAGGGGCGGAGTCTGTCTCTCCTCCCTCTCCAGTGAAGGTCCCTCCCACGGCCACAGATCGAGATGGATGATGGAAGGAGAAACGGGGATCGGCCAGAGGAGAAGCCAGCACTTCGCCCTGACGAGAGGAGAGAAGGATGAGATCATTAGTTGTGTTATTCCGCAAATCGAAAAGAAATACAATAGTTTCTGGGTCACAATCTCTGATTTAGTATACCTACTGGAACCAAATCGGTCCTGCTCGGAAATTAATTATAGTGCCATTCTTGAAATGTGATGGAGAATTACTGTTTGAACAGTGATGCTAATGCTAAGAATACTGAATATAAAACAGAATTGAACCATACCCATTCACCAGGTGGAACCAAACTCCCCTCTTCACATATCAAAATATTGATTTTTTTCTGTGAAAAGATAATCCCATAGAACCGAACAAGAATGAACCACACTTCTGTACTTCTCCTCCTGCTCTAGCCCCTCTCTTCCTCTCCTACAGTATCCCCTCCCCTGCTCACCTCCTTCATCTCCTTGTGGGATACAATGAGTGCAGCGTGATGATCTCTTTTTGCCTTCTCTTCCTCTCCTCTCTCCAATTGACTCATCTCCTCATCAATCGACGTCTCTCGCCCCTTCTTCTCTTCTACAATCGAGGAGGAAGAGGAAGAGCATGGGGGCACGACTGAAATGTGTTTTAGTTGAGAGGAATCTTAGACACATCACAGTGGCCCGATCGGACAATTTTCATTGACGAAGTGACGCATGAATCCGATGGGGGTGACAAAGTGATGTAGTTTCGGTTCTTACTCTCTCCATTCTGCACACTCTCTTGCAGGTCAGAGCGACTAGAGAGTGTGCCAAACGGAGAGGGCGCTAGAGTGCTGAGTGAAACTCGCCTGAGCAAGCCATACATCACACTATCGTTATTCCAATAAAATACAATGACATACGAGGGTTCGCCAGCCTACGTCGCTTCATAACTGCAAGAAATATCCATTCAATGGTAGGCAATATTTTCCCCGATCCCTACAACAGTGTCGCCGGAAATTCTCTCCATTCTGCACACTCATTCGGTCAGAGTCAGTCAGAGCAACTAGAGAACGTGCTGTTTGGAGAGAGCTACTATTCGATCCAGGATCATTTACTTTACAATAAACAGTAATAAAATAAATGCTGGACATGGTTCATCATCATTATCGAAAGCGATGAGATCGATGACTTCCTCCTTCCTCCCACTCTTCTCTCTGTCATCATCCACCTCCATCGGGCCATCCCACAGTTTGCAGCAACTGACAAGAAATACAATTAAACCCAATCAAAACAACTTTGGAGAACCGGTTCTATTAGTGTCTCATCGAGCAATCAAATTCTTCACGAGACCCTCATAGCTAATGCTACCGCATCCCACTACCGTATCCTTCTTCCTCCCCTACAGTACCTGTTTGGGTATGTACTTGGTGTCACCGGGAGCGGTAGTGGTGACGATCTCCTTGGAGTGACGGGAGGAGAGGAGGAGGGCAGAACCTTCTCGATATCAGCCAGAAGACCATCCAGATTGATCAAAGATCCCTCCTCGCCTCCATCGATCATCATCTGATGAGTGAATAATTAATATATCGATGTTAATTAGGAAGTATTGACTACAGTGTGCAAACAGATCACCAAACATCCTAATCAAATCAGACGTTAAAACGACAGTGAAGCCGGATATTACAAGTGTTACAACCACTGAACAAAACCAAAAGGGATGCTACAAACTAATTTGACGGATGAAACAAGGGTTATTTTTGTGCAAAAAACTCACGAAAGGCGCGACGACTATCTCATTGGGCAGTTCTCCCCATCCCTGCTCTGTTATGAGTTCGGCACGAGGGGCACCGATCGATCCTGAAGTCGTAATTTTTTAATACCCCCATACCGTAAGTCATCCTATTTCATCATTCGACCCATTCCATACGGGAGTGAAACCCCTCTTCACCTTCGTTCTCTATCACAAACATTCCGCTCTCGTCTATCCTACTCACTAGGAATATCGTTTCGGTGATTTGCTCGCACCATTCAGCACACTCCATCCTTACATAGTGTGCAGAATGGAGAGATCTATTTTTACTAAATACCATTCTACATACTCACTGAGATTGTCTCTCTCGATGAACTTGGATCGATCAAAGTAGAGAGCGTGTTCATAGTTCTCCTCATCATCAGATAGATCTCCTCCTCTCTGGGGCATCTCGTGCTGGTGAGATCCCGTCGTCTCCAACCATCCGTCAACCTAAACAATCCTTTTCTAATAATGAAATGATGAAGCCCTTCTTCACCCCCTTGATTTAGAAAATTTTCTTCTAATAAGGAAAACACCCGCGGAATCGACAGGCTTCCACACTCAACCTATTCGATGATAGGCTGAAACCCCTACTCACTAGGGATGTAATTTCAGTTTCGACTCTCTATTCCGCACACGACCTCGCCGGTTAGACAGACAAGAGATATGGAAAATGACATCACTACTACTCACCTTCTTAATGGCCCGATGTATCGGGGGCGAATTCCGCTGCTAGAGCGGGGTCCCATACTCCGATCTCGAACTGCTTCTGCAAAAAAGTGACCTGTATCAAGCACACTTAGAAATATGATAGTTGTTGCTATATGAATACTTCGTGCTGTTATCAAAAATCATCGTCATTCGATCAATTCAAAATATCGTGAAACACGGAGTGACCAACAATTTTTACTCTGAAATTTTTCCTTCCTTATAAAAAAAATATGTCATTCCCCCTCACTCTGCTGACCTCGCTCTGTCCACTGGCAATACTGGATCCTCCTCTTCTCTTCTTGAGACTACTCAATGGAATCTCCGTCTCCTTCTCTGTCTTCAACTGATCCAATTTAGTCACCATCGTCAAGTGACGCTCCTCCTGAATGACATATTGTATCGTCAACATAATTAATAGCTAACAATTAATAACTAATTATTAACTTGGAAATCTGGATTCGCAAGAGAGGGTCTCTCCATTCTGCTCACTCTGAACTACGGAAAAGTGTGCAGTGTAGAGAGAGAGTAATTTCCTGCGAAGCCATCTCTAATAAAAACCAGAGAAAATAGTTCATTCTGAAATATTTATTTGTTTGCGGTATCAAATGCTAAGAATATCGTACGTTAGCCGCACTTTTAGAATAAGTAAACTAACTGAAACCCAGAAATTCCTTGTGCTCCCCAAGATCAATTTCAGATTTCACAGTTCTTGATCCTCATTACAATGTATTCTTACTAGCGATTCCGGATCGATCGAGTAGTACTCTCTCCATTTTTCACACTATCATAAAAACACGATAGAAAAAATGCGCAGAAAGGAGAAAGAACTAATAATCGATTCGGCAGCACTAATTCCCTACCGTATCCCCCCTCCATCAAAATCCCTCCTCAACTCACCGCAGTAGTTGGATAGGAGAGTGGTTTCCACTGCCAATCCTCAGTGGGCGTGGCTCTTCCTCACTCAGTCCAATTGCCTCTACCATCACTCGAGATCGAATCTCATCAGCCACCAGCAGAGCGTTCATTCTCAAATTTTGCCTTTAGACTATCATAGCGAGATGAAATTAAACAACATTCGTGGTTCAAGAATAAGTGATACCATTGAAACTCAAATCACCACCGAGACTCTGATCTTTTTGTGAACATCCACTAAGGAATATGACTTCATATGTCTCGTCATACGTATACTCATTTTCTTTTTTTATTCGAAGCCCGAATTTGATCAACGCATCGTAGATAGTGGTGAACAAGTGATGCCACTTAAACGCAGTTCTCCTCTGAACTTCTAACCGAATATTTCAATTTCCCTACCAAACGTTCATGATATCAGTATTTATAAACGAAAAAAATGGCCGACTAACCGATAGAAGAATGAGGGTATGGCAGATATGGAGTGCCATAGTCTGGCAGAGATGGGATGGCGATCGAGTAGTTCAGGGACGAAGATCTGTCTCTGAGAGGGAGTCACTGTAGATCGAACTCGATGACGAGCGGGACGATGACGGGGAAGGAGAAGGTTCAGACGACTGCAATGGGGGAGAGATACTAGTGAGCTATCTCCATTCTGCACACTCTCTGTCTGTATGACCGACGAGAGGGAGTGTGCAGAATGGGGAAAGTCAAACCCAAGTAAATATTGTTAATTTCGCCGTCATCAATAGCATTAAAAATTTCCGCTCGCAGATAGATATGAGCTTGGCGTGAAACCAGAATGCGCATGGCGCTTAATAGAGTTGGCTATTCGGGGTTAACGGCCGTTATCCCGCGTCCTCTCTCACGCAGAGGGTAGCGGGCCCGATACGCCGCTACGTTTAGGAGAGAGGAGGGGGTTCCGAATTAGCGCCCGAATGGATTGAGCAAGATATTGTCATAGATTTCCGTCTGTAATCTCACAACACAGATTGGCTTGTTATAATAATTTGTTAAATTGCGTAACCCCCTCCTTTCTCCTAAATGTAGCGGGCCCGTAGCGGGCCCGCTATCCAGCTATCGTTTAGCCAACCCTAACACTTAATCAATCATTTTCAAATTATTTTTTTTGTGCAAGCTCAAAGGCTCTATCAATTAGCAGCTTTGAGATTGAAATTAGATCTCAAGTTGAAACTACAATGCGCGTGAAGTATCATCATAGATTGTTTAAAATATTTTTTAAATAATGTGCCAAACGAATCACGGGATCAATCGTTCGCACAGCATGATTGTGCATTTCGATCTCTGGTAGAAACAAGAATGCTAATGCTCTTTTTCGCGTTATGAAATTAATTTTTAAATATATAAATTATTGTAAAATTGCTTACTTGCTGGTGTACTCGACCCTCCAGGAGCGCCTGGTCCCTGATCATAGATCTGGAGATGATACTTCTTCTTGAAATACTCATTGAAGGTGTTGAATTCCTCATCGGGGAACGATGACTGAGGAGACATCTCGGAGAGAATCTGGAAGGGACGGAGGAAGGTTACGGTAGATCGGTAAGAAACTTGGTTGCAATCTAGGAAAGTCCATTGTTGGACTACGGTAGTTCGTTTCATCATAAATCATATTTCACCAAGGCGAGCAACCTTTCTATTGACGGAGCATCGATCCCAGAACAGATCTAACAAGTGTGAAACTCACGACTGACTGGATGTGTTGGGTCGATAATTTAACCAGTAGTATCAGACCATTAATAATTTACTAATTATCATTAATGTCTCACATCGACGACCATAGAAGAATGTAGGCTGCTGGACGTTCCTGTACCACGGCATCACCACGCACTCTTCCCACTCGGAGGCGATGAATTTGAACCTGTCAAGAGAGAGGTGATCCATTTATTAGCCTTTGTATTTCTAAATAAAAGTGGTGGGGCACAACAGATAAAGGACTGTAGGAGGACTACACTCCCACTACATTTGAGCAACACGTTGGTAATCAAACAACAGTTTTCAAGAGCAGATTCAGTAGTTGGTGTAGTTCTGTTCCTCGTTAAAATATTTTTTTAATTTTTTAAAGTACTGACTCCTTCCTCTTGTCCTCCGTGGGTACTCTCGGCATCTCTTCCATATTGTCCACTACTTCTCTCACATAATCCATCTTGATACTGTAGTCCAGTGAGCCATCGGAGGCAGAGACTGCAATGACAACTATCATATTTGTGCTACAGTCAGAAGTCAAAAAGCGGAGAGCTCGTTGTGAAAACAATACACCGTGCGAAAGCAATCGATAAAAACAATAAAACCAGCTTCATGTTTCAGGATCTTGCTAAACTCATACTGATTCGCGCTTTATTCAATTGTATCTTATTTTCGATGAATCGAATCCTAAATAGATTCCTCTCAACCCGTATGATGTTTGCTTCTCCTGTCAATAGGGCACTAGGTCGGATGAGAACCAAATAAATTTCGTCTTCCATTATTCTCGTCAGTAAGTTCAATATGGTACAGAAAACCATATGAAAAAATACTGAGAGTCGGCATTTTTTCGGTTCTCACGCGACCTAGTGCAGTCAATAGTAGTTCCTCCACTCACTTCTATCCAGCGGGACGATGATAGTCTGCATGGGCGTCGTCTCATCCAGACAGAACTGCAGTTGACAATCCTTGGCCAATTGGAGCACCGATCGGAAGATGTAGTGGTGGAAGAGTCCTGAAGAGAGAGAGGGGAGGTCATGGGGGAGAGGTGTGAGAGGACAGTGACTGTTCAGTGACAAAAGATGAACGCACACTGTTGAAACCATAGGTGCCCAGCACTAGCGGCGAGGGGGTTTCTGCGCAGTGCCGGGCATGCCCGGCACTGCGCAACATGTAGGGGGGGGGGGGGGGGGGGGTCATAGGTTTTTGAATTTTTCAAAATGTCTCCAATCGTTCCCAAACTTCACCTACGGTACCCTACTGTAACATACCCCACCCAATGTTGGGGCTGTGTGCACCCATGTGGGGGGGGGGGGTCATTTGTATATGACTTTTTACAAAATGTCTCTAATCACTCCCAAACTTCACCTACGGTACCCTACTGTAACATACAGTAATCTACCGTAACCCTGACTACGGCTATCACGAACTGACTTTTTTTCAAAATCGTTTTTAAAATTCGGTTCTTTGCTCCAATATGTATGGCTTGTCGAGCAATTTATAAATTTTTATTTTACGAATGAAAATCATGGCTGAGTGGCTAATGCAATTGCACTGAAAAACAAATATTGGGGGTTCGAGTCCCGACCTCGCTGAACATCCTTGCCATGCTTCTGGAAGTATGAAAAATTATACCGTAACCCAAAATACAGTAACCAGTTGCACATCGCCAATTTACTTTTCAAAAGTAAATTTTTTGTCATAATTTGTTTTTTCTTGCATGAGCAACTCAGCAAGCAAATTATTTTTACCACTTTTCATTCACAAATAATGGCTCAGTGGCTAACGCGGGTGATGACACGTTTTGGAAGCTATAATTTTGAAAACGTTTGATAAAAATGGTCATAACTTAGTTGCTTTTGGTCGGAGAGCTTCATTTGTAATTTTAATGGAAAAAGCATACTCTGCTTTACAAATCATATAAGAGGATCTACGAGTTCCAACGCCCGGAAATTAGCAAGAATTTTCTCCGTCCGAGCTGATCCATGTTCAGGACTGTTCGGACGTTAAAAAATCAAACAACTTTCCATTACTTCGGAGCTCTTAGCACTTGTCATATGATTTGTAGAGTAGAGTCTGCTCTTTCGAATAAGCATACGGATGAAGCTCACCGACCAAAATTAAATTTAAAAATTGTTCGAAATCGGTAAATTTCCGGACATAATGTCGAGCTTTTTTTTCTCTCACAACAGATTCTTCTGATTGTTGGAGTGGTGTTAGGTATATGATCATGGAATGATATCATCAACATAAGAATTGCTTCTCTCTGTCTCCTGATTTGAATAATGAAGTTGGGTTGGCTCTAGCATTTTTTTTAATCGAGTAATGGACTCTGCTCTACAAATCATATGACAAGTGCTAAGAGCTCCGAAGTAATGGGAAGTAGTTTGATTTTTTAACGGCCCAACAGTCCTGAACATGGATCAGCTCGGACGGAGAAAATTCTAGCTAATTTCCGGGGCGTCGGAACTCGTAGATCCTGTTATATTATTTGTAAAGCAGAGTATGCTTTTTCATTAAAATTACAAATGAAGCTCTCCGACCAAAAGCAACTAAGTTATGACCATTTTTATCAAACGTTTTTCAAAATGATAGCTTCCATAACGTGTGATCACCGCGTTAGCCACTGAGCCATTATTTGTGGATGAAAAGTGGTAAAAAATAATTTGCTTGCTGAGTTGCTCATGCAAAGAAAAAACAAATTATGACAAAAAATTTATTTTTGAAAAAGTAAATTGGCGATGTGCAACTGGTTACTGTATTTTGGGTTGCGGTATCATTGTTCATACTTCCAGAACCATGGCAAGGATGTTTAGCGAGGTCGGGACTCGAACCCCCAATATTTGTTTTCAGTGCAATTGCGTTAGCCACTCGGCCATGATTTTCATTTGTAAAATTTTAAATTAAAAATTGCTCGACAAGATATCCATAATGGATCAAAGAACCGAATTTTCAAACGATGTTGAAAAAAGTCAGTTCGCGATGTGCAACTGGATACGGTATTTCGGGTTACGGTATCATTTTTCAGACTTCCAGAAGCATGGCAAGGATATTTAGCGAGGTCGGGACTCTAACCCCAATATTTGTTTTTCAGTGCAATTGCGTTAGCCACTCGGCCATGATTTTCATTTGTAAAATTTTAATTTTAAAAATGCTCGACAAGATATCCATAATGGAGCAAAGAACCGAATTTTAAAAACGATTTTGAAAAAAGTCAGTTCGCGATGTGCAACTGGATACGGTATTTCGGGTTACGGTATAATTTTTCAGACTTCCCGAAGCTTGGCAAAGATGTTTGGCTAGATCGGGACTCGAACCCCCAACCTTCGGTTTTCAACGCCAGCGCTTTAGCCACTCGGCCATGATTTTGATTTGTAAAATAAAAATTTTTAAAAATACTCGACAAGCCATACATATTGGAGCAGAGAACCGAATTTTAAAAACGATTTTGAAAAAAGTCAGTTCGTGATAACCGTAGTCAGGTTTACGGTAGATTTGCTGTAGGTTACGGTAAGTTACCATAGGGAAAGTTTGGGACCGATAGGAGACATTTTGTAAAAAAAAAAATCATATACCCATGACCCCCCCCCCCCTACATGGGTGCACACAGCCCCAACATTGGGTGGGGTATGTTATAGTAGGGTACCGTAGGTGAAGTTGGGAACGATTAGAGACATTTTGAAAAAGTCAAAAACCCATGACCCCCCTACATGGTTGCGGCATGCCCGGCACTGCGCACGCCTGCGGCTTGGATATGTATGGTTGAAACAATGATTGGCGCAGATTTTCTTAATCATAAATTATTACAATCAGATTAGCGTTTCTCCATATCCCGATAAATCCTGATGCTTCGTGCTTATTCGATCAGTCGAACGCAAACACTCGCATCAAATCGATAACAAAAATCTGAAAACTGACTTGAGATAAGTGAGTGTCTTATCATCGAGAGTGATTGTCTTTGGAGATAAGACGACGTTGACTCTGCTCTCTCCTTGACGGAGGAAGGCAGGGAATGGAGGGATCTGAAGGAGGGGGATACTGTAATCAGATTCAAATTGATAGTATATACCACCAAATATCAATTCCAGCGTGAGAATAAATTTTCAAGACGTTATCTTCCCCTCCCGCAACTCCAATCCTCCTTGCCCATCTTGGGACATCATGTCATATTTTGGGTTCTCCATTCTGCACACTCCCTCATCTGCCAGACCAGCGAGAGAGAGTCCATAATAGAGAGAGTAACCCCGTAAAGACATGCCAGATCGAATAGTGCTCTCTCCGTTCTGCACACTCCCTCATACGTCTGACCAGCGTGAGTGTGTGCATAACAGATAGAGTAAACCTCTTCTCCCACCCACCTTGGGTATCTTCTTTCTGGACAGGAATCCGAAGCACATCTCGGCCATCTTACGGGTTGACGATCTGCATCTTCTTCCTCGTCTCCTCAATGGGAAGGGGCACGATGAGATCGATCTCCAGAATGTACAGCAGCAGCTCCGACTCCTGCTGCGGCAGCGCCGACTGCAGCACGCGAGCTGTCTGCAAGGAGGAGCGGGATGGATACAGTAACCTCCAGATGAAATATCGATCGATTTGTTTCACAATCGCTTTCGTGTTTCAAATTCTTCCAAAAAGCTTATTGCTTCACGATCATTCAATTGATGAAACAAATGGTACAAAAAACATCAATCAGTCATTTCTCTACCGTACTTCTTATCGTACAACTGCTTCCTCTTCATGCTTCCGACTCTTCCTTGAAGTTCGGGCGCCAACTCATCGGGGTCTTCAC